>JANJYJ010000588.1:0-13258 GCA_033220585.1 Dipteronia sinensis
ACACAAAGCATACACACATTCGCCACAAACACTATGCTCCAGGTATCTCACCAAGCTAAATAAGCTTAAAATTCTGGCTAAGCAGCAACTTTTTCAAAAATAAGACACAAAAATGACTCAAGACACAAAAGACGACTCAAAAAGGCGTCAACACCCCCAAACCAAAACCCAACATTGTCCTCAATGTTGAAGACAAGAGAATCTGGCCTAGCGGCACGCACCTAACATGACTCAAACAAACCTAGGCACTAATCAAACACAATCAATGCCCCAACAGAATAAAAATGACTCAAACAAGGCTCACAAAATAAAGGCAATTCATGCAATATATCATTGAAGAACAAGTCAAGCTTAACATCATGCATTTTATCAAAATTGACGGAATGGGGCATGAACAACCCCCAAACCGAATTAAACAATGTAAAGCACATGCATTCATACTTGCACAAGAGCCTTCGGCTCTTTCATCCAAAATATCAATAAATTCAATGTGCAAATATCCACAAAATATAACATTCTAACCAAACTATCCCAACAACACAATTTATTGAACAACATAAAACATAAAACATAAAACTAAGTACATGCATCAAATTATTCAATGGGATGCATTCATGGAGAGGCTAGGGTCCTCTAAGGGTGGTTTAACCAAGTTAGGAAATTCTCTATTTTTCACTACCCAAATAAATTTAGGTGACTTCATTATCTTTTCCTTTTTCATGTTTCTATATAAGTGCACTTGGTCTTTCCTTACCCATATTTGCTTGACCCTAGGTGGACTCCATCTATTCCTAGGACCTCTTGTTTTCCTATGTTGATTTGGCTTGTAATTTTTAGCCTTAAAATGCTCTATCCTAGAACATGCATAGCAAAAGATATGAGAGTTAGAGGAACTCCCCTTTGATGCGTGGTCTTGAGGACGTTTGATTTGTTTCACTTGCAACGTCTTGACCTCCTCCTCCTTTTTGCTTAGTGCTACCTTTGCATCCTCTAAGGCATTGGCTTGTTGGTCAACCTCCATTTGCATCTTCATTGACTTGTTAGCTATCTCATCTTCAAAATCTTTTGATAGCCTCACTAAGTTCTCCAAATCCTTCTATGCGGTACTCTTTTCGGCTTCAAATCTCTCGATTCATTCTTCCAATTCTTTGTTTTTGTTGGAGACTTCACCATATGTCTTCTTGAGAGTACCATTCTCAACCCTGAGCATCTTCACTTCAGATAATAGTTTTTGTTCAACTCTTGGAGATTACTTGCCTTTTCCATTCCCAAGGCTTCTCTCTCTTGAAGTGCTTCATTCTCTTCCTTCAACACACCCCTTTCCAACACTAGCTCATTGCTCACGCTTATAAGATCTTGGTTCATTTTGATCATCCTGTCCATCTCGTCCATTCTCTTGCTTCGCTCCACTTCAAATTCTATTCGGAGCTTATACATGTCTTCTTTTGAGAAATTGGAGGAATCCACCGGTTTGACTGCTTTAACTGGAAACAACTCTGATTTACCGGGGTGGACTGCTGGGCGGATTCGAGCATTTGGGTAGTTTTCTCTTCTATGAAGGCTTGAGTCTCTTGTTGGGAAGCTATCATTTGCTTAGTCTCCCGCACATGATTCTTCATGAAATTTTGTAGTTGATCTTCAACGGAATTTGACTGGAATGACGAGCTGTAGGCATTCTCGTTAGGCTCGTAGCTTGACCCTGAATTTTGCCAAAAGGAATCCATAGAGTCCTGAAATAAACAAAAAAAAAGTACCAAAGCAATAAAAAGAAACTAACAAAACTAAAAAAAACTAATAAACTAATAGTATTAAAATTGATCTAATCACTACTACGCACACCGATCCCCGGCAGCGGCGCCATTTGATGAGAAGGTTTTGCCGTCAGAAAACCGTCCGTCAAAACAATTTATAAAACCTATGCGATGCATTCACAAGTATAAATACAAGCAAAGCAGCAAGCACGGGTGTCGTCCACTGAGATCGGGGTAGCGGTGATAAGATTAGGATTAATATAACTAGTATGCATAAAAGTAAAATGATGGTGAATGGAAATACAATATAAACTAAACTATGAAAGCAAATGAAATAGGATGATAATGGAGTGATGAATGAATGATGATGGAACTACGGAGTTGATGTACTCGTAAGTGAATATTGGGGCAATTGCAACAGACTCTCAATTAAGCACGTTTTGACAAATGTAACCAACCTAGGGTGTATAGTGTTGGTATATATCTCTAGCAAGAGGTCAACCTAGGATGTATAGCGAAGACTCCTACTAGCGATTAATCCTTCTTAAGCAACCAACAATGGCTAGTTACTCAATTGGGACTTGTTCCATGAATGCTCATCTATCTAGCTATGGCTCAACCTATTACTAATGTAGCCATCCTAGGATGTATAGTGATGGCTTCCAATTCCCTCACAAGTCGCCGACCTAGGATGTATAGTGAAGGCCACCGGTTTGAGATTGGATGAGGCTTTAGGTTATCAACCGAATTCTACTCGAAGGTTAGTTCTCGTAGAATCACTAAAGTAGCCAACCTAGGGTGTATAGTGGAGGCTTCTAATTCTCTCACAAGTGGCTAACCTAGGATGTATAGTGAAAGCCACTAATTCAAGATTAGATTAAGGGCATGGTTTTAGAGCCGAATTTCCGGAAATCCTTCCATTCAATGGAGCATTAGACAACCTAATTGCCTACTCAAGTAATCCAAATCAACATGCAAAGAGGGTGTATCCAAGCAAGTCAATAATGGCAATCAATACAAGTAATGGAATGAAGTATTAGATAGAATAAATATAACATAGAGTTTATTTACAAAGCCCAAAATATTCATCAAACAAATAACATCAACCCCATAGTGGGGTATTTTAGGTACTCATGTTCTATTACAAACTAATAACTAAGAGAGAGAGTAGAGATAACCCTTGAAGATTGATCTCCTTCCTTGAAGCTTGAATCTAAGTCTCTTAGTTGCCTTTGATTGAGTAGAGATGGTTTGGATGAGAGAGAGATGTGTTACTAGCTTAGAATACAAGTGTTGGGAGGTATGGTGATGCTCTGGTTCGTTCCCATCCTTTTCTATTTATAGAGGATGGAAAAATAGGTCACTTAAGCTTGAAACCAGAAACTGTCGCGCGAATAGTGCGGGTGGAGTGCGGGTGAATTACCCGCACTGTTAGAGTTTTCTTCATCTTCAGGTCTCTGATCTGGGCAATAGTGCGGGTGGAGTGCGGTTGGATTACCCGCACTTGACCCGCACTTGACCCGCACTGTAGTCGCACTTGAGTCGCACTGTACTGTCAGGTGCAAAATCCCTCCTCTGTTTTGAGCAATAGTGCGGGTGGAGTGCTGGTGGATGACCCGCACTGTACCCGCACTCTAATGTCAGGTGCAACTTCAACTTCTCTGGTTTGGCAATAGTGCGGGTGGAGTGCGGTTGGATGACCCGCACTGTACCCGCACTTTAACGTCAGGTGCAACTCAGCTTCTCTGGCTTTGGCAACAGTGCGGGTGGAGTGCGGTTGGATGACCCACACTGTAACTCTTTTCTGTATCAAGTCCCGGCTATGATCATGAGTGTGGTTGGAGAGCGGTTGGAGTGCGGTTGTGACCCTCACTTGACCCGCACTGTAGAGCTGCTTTATGATCCTTTGTCTTTCCTTTTGCCCCTTTTCTGCCAGAATCACTGCAACATGCTTCCAAACCCCGCATTACATCAATTGCCTGCAATTAGCACTAATGCCTATTAGACATAAAAGACATAATATATTAGAAAATACACACGAGAACGAGACAAAAGAATAGGAATGAGGGCCGAAATATACAACAATTTAGGCACGATCAGGATTCCACTAGCCCGTTAGTATGGGGATGAGCCACTGAAGCGAGCCTGAGGTCGATCCCCAATCCCTTGCAGAAGTCTTTGAATCGGGCGTTGTCGAACTGCTTCCCTAGGTCAGCTATAATGATGAGAGGGGTCCCAAATCTGCATACCACGTTGGTTTTGATGAATTTGGTCGTATTCTTTTCTGATATTCGAGAAAGAGGCCCTGCCTCGACCCATCTTGTAAAGTAGTCGATAGCCACGATAGCATGTTTCATCTGTCCGGGAGCGGTAGGAAGTGGTCCAATTAGGTCGATTCCCCACATGGCAAAGGGGTAAGGCGAACTAAGAGACGACAATAGCTCGGGTGGCTGGTGGGTCAAGTTTGAAGTTCTTTGATATGGCTCGCAAGATTTCACAAAACTCCTTGCGTCTTGGTGAATGGTCGGCCAATATTACCCCATACGAAGCACCTGATATGCTAGAGCTTCCCCACCTTTGTGGTTCCCATAGTCCTCAGAGTGGACCTCTCTCAATGCCCATTTAGCATTATCAGGATGCAAGCACCTAAGTAAAGGGAGGGATCTGCCCCTTTGTAGAGGTACCCGTCTACCATACAGTATCGGATTGAGAGTCTTTTAATTCTTCGGGCTTGGTCAGGCTCTTCGGGAAGCTCTCCCTCAAGGAGGTTGGCAACAATTGGGTCCATCCAGCAAGCAGGCGATCCAGGGAGCAGATTTCTCTATTTGTGGCTATGCTTGGTTGGGAGATCACTTGGAGGGGAATTCCCCGTGGTAGGGATTGGCCTCGTTCGCCGCTATTTTAGCCAGACATCTACGCAATGGTTTTGGTGTCGAGGGTACCTGATCGATCTTGAACCCCTTTAAACTTATTTTTTAGCAACTGGGCTAGCTTTAGATAAGCAACCATATTATCTCCCTTTGCTTGGTACATCCTAGTCACTTGATTGACAACAAGCAATGAGTCGCTCTTGATTTTTAGGTAATCGGCCTTTAGTTCGATGGCTACCTTCATCCCGGCTAGGAGGGCTTCATACTCTGCTTTATTATTGGTGGCTTTAAACTCGAATATGAAACAGTGACAAAATTCAGTCCCCTCCGGATCTATTAAAACTATGCCAGCTCCTCCCCCAGCTTGCCCGGATGCTCATCTATAAAGAGGGTCCATGGCTTGCAGCCTTCTGGCAATGTCGACCTCGGATGTCTTTTCAAGGGATCTCATTTGGTACTGAGGGATCCTCTTGATCTGGGACGCATGAAAATTCTGCCACGAAGTCGGCCAAAACATGTGCCTTAATCGTGGTCTGGGGCTTATACTTTAAATCGAACTGAGTGAGCTCTAGGGCCCATAAGACTAGCCTTCCAGACATGTCTGGTTTTTGCAAGAATTGGCGGAGAGGTTGTTCCGTCACCACTGCTATTTGGTGAGCTTGAACATAGGGACGGGAGCTTCCTCGCTGAGATCACCAGAGCATAAGCGAGCTTTTCCAGGAGAATGTAATTACTTTCTGATTTGGTCAAAGCATGACTCACACAGTATATGGGTCTTTGAAAACCATCACCACACTCCTTGGCCAAAGCCCCGCTTACTGCAGTTTCTGATACTTGCCTTTCTTGTGCATGCTTTTGGTTTGTTTTCCTTATTGACAAGGTCCACAAACACCTTCAACTTTCTTCCTAAGCTTAGGAAGGCCACATACAACCTTGAACTTATTTAAGATCCTCAAATCTCAATAGTTCATGTGGCCAAGTCTTTGATGCCACAACTCAACTTCCTTACCCTTGGACATATTAAAAGAGATAGCACTAGCTTCAAGACAATAGCAATTGTCGCTAGATATCTTTCCTTTTAGTAAGGTTTGTCCATTTGGCATTAAATAGAGCAATCATTTTTGTTAAACAAGACGGAGAGTCTATCATCTTTTAGATGAGAAATGCTTATAAGATTGGCTTCGAAGCCATCAATAAGTAAATCATTGGACAAGGAGGGTAAATCGGGAATAGAAATGGTTCCTTTCCTTATAACTTTCTTTCTAGATCCATCACCAAAGGTGACAAATCCTCCACCCTCAATTACAAGAGATTCAAAGAAACTCTTGTTCCCCATCATGTGCCTAGAGCACCCACTATCCAAATACCAAGTGTTAGAGGTATTTGCCTTCAAGGCAATTTGAGCGACATGGCAAAAGTATTCATCTCTTCTAATCCACCTAGGTGAAATGCTCTCTCTCCTAGTGGTTTTAGTTCACATTGGCTCTAGATTTCCTAGGATCATGCAAATTTGCTCTATGTTTCCTAGGAACATGCATTATGGCTCTAGCCCTACTTCTTTCAATCATGCTTCTAGTTCTACACACGTCAATATACTTAAAGCAATTTGGTCTAATATGACCATCAACCCACAAAAGTGACATGTAAGAATGAATATAGGAGATTATACCATTTCTTTGTGAGTACAAGGAGCTTTTCCATGCCTTTGAGCTTGTCTTTGATGTTGAATTTGTTCTCTGCTTCTTGGTTGTTGAGTTGGAGTAGATTTCTTCCTTGGTTGAGCTTGCAAGAATTGGTTCTTGGCATGGTGGTATGTTAGGTTGAGGAAAACTTGCTTGATCAACCCTTGTTGGTTGGAACTTGAGCTTGTTTCCTTGATCCACCTTGACTTAGGAATCTTTAGAGCACTCTCCTAGTTCAATCTTTCTTCCTAGGATGTTGTGGAGGTGGAGGCTCTTTGATGTCCATGTTAGGATTAGCTCAATGGCAAGAGTGTAATATGTAATTGACAATCTTCTCATATTAATAAAGTGAATTCTGATTCTTACAATTACTTATAGCATTTATTATTATAATTGTCAAGGTAAATAATCATAAGGTCAAAAGACTATGAGACATGAAGAATGGTTCCATACATCCGGATATGTATGAGGTAGACACAATTCTTTAGTTAGTCTTGAATAACGTTCACAACTTAATTTAAAGGTTGGGAACCTCTATCTTGTTTAAAGTTGTAGAATTCTTTACTAGCATTTGAGTGGGATCAACTGAATATGATGAGTCTAAAATCATCGAAAGGTTTCGAGTAAAAGAATCTAGTCCACTAGGTGCATTGAACTGGATCACAATGAAATACTTTATCTAGAACCGTCACTAGATATAAGTCTTTTCATTAAAGAGGACAATCGGAGAGTCTATCTTAATCCTGAGATAAATGATGGACTTATGGTTGCAAGTGTTATCATTAGAGCTATCAATGAGTACGATTATATAGCATAGTCTATCCTCGATAGTTTGGTGGTATACATTTGTTAATCGATAGAGGACTTCATTTATAGATATGGACATCGTGGCTCCATTTATTAAATGAGAGTATAATATCATCATATGGATGTTTTGAGGTATTGGATATTAAATCTCAACGTTGAGTTTTCAATAATGATTATTGAAAACATGGCTTCTGGACAAGTCAAAGTATCCAAGTTCGAAATGTGGTCATATGAGGAAATATGGTAACCTGGAGAGCTATAGTCGGTCTATGAGCTCTTGGCGATTACTGATATTATTCACGAGGATACACCATCTCCTATAAGATTGTCTAGGGTATGAATGAGAAACATCTCCTTATTCTATCTTTATTAAGAGTTCAATTTAGCTCTTTAGTGGAATGAGTTAAAATTAATAGATTGGACCTAAGTGAATCATTGTTGATTGTGATTAGGTTGTGTTTATTGAAGCTTAATTTAGATAGCCCGCCAAGATCCTCAATCCACACGTATTTGCATGGATCACTTGCTATATTTTACCGGGCCGATTTAAGGGTCCATCTAGAATTGTTTTTAATATATCAAGAATATAATATGTCTATTATTAATTAATGGGCGGCAACTATATATTAATATATTAAAAGGAGACATGTGGGCTTGTTTCTTTTAGTAAGACTAGGTCTGGTTCACATGTGGGCTTTTATTTAAAGTCCAATGGATTAAATGAAATAAGAAAATAATATATGGCCCATTTATATAAGTGGGGCGGGCAAGGTGTATATATTAACCTAATATATTATTTTGTTTCATTGTTTTACTTAAATAATAATTAGTTAATTATTAATTAATTGTTTAATTAAGAAACAAATCTTTTTCTGATCAGGAAATATATTCCTAAAGTTATACTATTGGTAGTAGTATATTAAAAGTAAAAGACTGTTTGATAAGAAAATAAATAATTAATTTTATTTATTTAATCAAATAAGAAGTCTTTTTATTTAGTCAATAAAAGAATAAAAAATATCTATGAGTTGGATTAGGTTTTGAAGTCTAAAGGTTGATGGAAATTAGGGTGCAACAAAAACTCTTTTTTGTATGTGATTTGCGGCAACCCTAGTCCATTTAGAGGAAGATTTCGGCAATCCTAAATAGAAGAGGAAGCAAAATTTCGGCCACCTATATAAAACCACATATAGAATTCGGCCACCATAGTTGATTGAATGATTCAATTTTTCTTCTTCTTCTCAATTCATAGAAAAGTATAATTTTTATTCTGCTAAACATAAAAGAGAGAAGAGATTATTCTTGATAGTACACTGATTGCTTGTTCATCAATAAGCTTGTGTGTACAACATTGAATTAGTTTCACGCGAGTTTCGATCATTAGATTGAGAACTCAAAAGTGACCGGAATAATTTTTGTCTTCTTTGATTGTTTTGTGACTAACAAAAGAAAAGTAAACTTTGTTCATCCATTCTCAGGTTTGCAATTCATAAGAAAAAGGAGAGACCACGCTCCTAGGTGATTCAAGTACGTGTTCGGATTGGAAGATCTCGCGGTACTGTTCACGATCACTGTTCACGATGGGGATACTGTTCACGATCACTATTCACGCGGGGGTACTGTTCACGATCACTGTTCACGGTGGGTACTGTTCACGCGGGTACATTCAAGGGCATCGGAAAAGATTTTGCAGATTAACCAATCGACATAAGTCAATCGGATCACGCGTCAAGAGCCTATTTAACCTCTAACCGTATATATTTGAGTTTAATTAATTAAAAGGTTAAGGTTTAACTTTGAGAAAAATTGTAAAACCATACGAAATCTATTTTTCGTTTCTTCCGCTGCGTTTTATATCGATTTTTCCCTACATTGGTATCAGAGCCTTGGTTGTACCTTTTAATTAATTAACGTATATATACGTGAATCTATTTCTTTTTTTATTGTGATTATACATGTTTTAGAAAGAGATGGAACTTTAGGTATTCACATATATAATTACATGTTGAATGTACGGATTTATATATGTTTTATAAAGTGAATTGTTATTGCTCGATTTTGGTCCTGAATTTCAATGAAATTTTGTTTCGATTTGTACAAGAAGGGTGGTCTATTATCGCCATAATTGCTTCTTGGTAGTTGCTAGGGTTTTTTTTTTGTATGTAAAATAAGTGCAGTATTTTTTTTGTAATCAGGTGCAGTATTTTTTTTTTTGTAAATCCACTGCAGTAAAATAAAAAAAAAATAAAAAAATTTGCTGCAGTAATTTATTCGTAATATGATGTAATGTTTGGGTATTGAAAATTCGAAGACACGAAGAAAAACGAAGCAACCGAACCGAGAACGAGCACCGTGCGCACCCTAGGACTGGATTGGCTGCGCATGGCAAGCCCAATCCTTGGTGGGCTGCGCACGGCAGCCTTGTGTGCCTATGGGCTGCGCAAGGCAGCCCCCTCTTGTGGGGTTGTGGGCTGTGCACGTCCATGGGAGGAGGATGAGGGATGAGCGTATGGTTGATGGCCACCTGAAGATCTTGTATTCCTAACAATTGTAATTTACTTGCTTTTCTAGGATGGGCCAAAATTGTTGGTATTTAATTTTTGCTTAAATATACATATTTGTTGTTGATGATAACATGACATTTAGAAATAGGAGTGCCACTCATATATCTCTTTTGGTATGAACATGCATTGAATGATTTAGGTATCTAATTGGCATCTAGATAACTTGGTAAAAATCATTCTTTGAGATTTAATCACACGCCTTAAATAATTGAGTGGGAGAAGGTGTGCAAGAAGCCTATGGCCTCCAAGATTAGTTGAGTTTTATTATTTTTGGTAATCCCCCCAAGGGGCGTCCATAAATTGGAATTTAAACAATATACTTCCTTACAAGGGATAGACTAGACAATTGACTTAAACGAAATCTACTCCCCAACGAGGGATTTTCGTGCGAGAAAATTGAGGGTCGTATCTTGGAACACACTCAATGTAATTTATTATACTCCTCCCAAGAGTTCTTGTTAAAAAAATTACAACGGCTAAAATTAAAAATGCTGGTTGTTTGTTAAACAATTAGGTGGGACCTAGTCTAACTAGTAAATAGTGCGAACTCCCAAAGGAGGCGTAATATTTATGGGGTGTTGGATCACGTTGAATTTTTATGATTGAATTATTTATTTTAATTCAAGATAAATTTTTAAAAGTGCTATTATCATGATTATTTACTTAATTATGTTTTTGTTTTAATCAGAAATCATGACCCCATCACTTATGAACATCCTGAAAGATAACACCTTAACTGGAGATAACTACGTAACATGGAAAAGGAAAATTGGGTTGTTGCTGCAAAGTGAAAAACATAAGTTTGTTCTGACCACTCCTAAACCACCCCTTCCTAATAATGAGTATGAGCAGTGGAAGACTTCTGATGATATGGCAAAATGTTACATTATGGCCACTATCTCCGACGTGTTGCAACAGCAACATGAAGGAATGGAGTCCGCTGCTGATATAATGATGTCTCTAGAGGAAATGTTTGCTATGAGGTCTAGGACGACTAAGAGAGAGGCAGTGACTGCTTTTATGAATCTTAGGATGAAACCTGGACAATCTGTGAAAGATCACATGATGAAAGTCATAGCACATCTCAATATTGCTGAACTAAATGGTGCTGAGATTGATGGTGAGACCAAAATTGATATGGTAGTTAACTCACTGTCAGATTCCTTTGATCAGTTCAAGTTGGACTACACCTTGAACAAAAAGGAATACACCTTGCAGGGCCTGATGCAAGATGTTCAAAGCGCTGAAAAGATCCTTGTGAAAAACAAAGGTCAAGAGATTCATTTGGTTGGTAAAGTTGCTACTGTTAAGACCCGTAAGAAGGTCAAGAAACAACAGAAGAAAAAGCAACTTGGGCCTACCAAGAAGGAAACCAAGAAAGTAACCAAGATCAAAGGGAAATGCTTCCTTTGTGGTGAAAAGGGACATTGGAAAAGAGATTGCCCAAAGTCCCAGAAAAAGAAGGAAGAAGGTAATGTTAATTATCTAGAAACATGTTTTCTGGCAGATTCTACTGATTCTTGGATCATAGACTCTGGAGCCACTAATCATGTTTGTTATTCCTTGCAGGGGTTTCAGGAAAAGAGAAGGTTGAATGAAGATGAAGTCAATTTGCGCTTGGGCAACGGAACGTTAGTGTCTGCAAGTGCAGTGGGAGATATTAGAGTTATTTTAGATTCTAGTAGGCATTTAGATTTAATAGACGTTTATTATGTACCTCAATTCAAGAGGAATTTAATTTCAGTTTCTTGTTTAAATAAGTTTGGATATTCGGTTACTTTTAATAAAACTTTTATTATTAGTAAGAATGACAAAGTTGTTTGCAAAGGTACATTGGAAAACGGTTTATTCTTTTTGCATAGAAATATCTCTCACTCGTTAGACACAGAAATAACGGAACCTAATCATAAAAGAGTAAAATTATCAAAAGATGAAACCTATCTTTGGCATTTACGCCTAGGTCACATTAACCTTAATAGGATTAAAAGATTGGTATGTGACGGACCTTTAAGTGACTTAAAGGTTGATGATCTACCAACTTGTGAATCTTGTTTGGAAGGTAAAATGACCAAAAGGCCGTTCAATACCAAAGGTGCAAGAGCCACTGAATGTTTAGGACTAGTACACACTGATGTATGTGGTCCTATGAGCATTCAAGCTAGAGGTGGATATGAGTACTTCATCACCTTCACAGATGATTACTCAAGATTTGGTTATGTGTATCTCATGAGACATAAGTCGGATGCATTTGATATGTTCAAAGCATTCAAAGCTGAAGTAGAAAATCAGCTTGAGAAACATATAAAAATCTTGAGATCTGATCGTGGTGGAGAATATCTATCTGGAGAGTTTCAGCAATATCTTATTGATAATGGGATAGTTTCTCAGCTTTCTGCACCAGGTACACCTCAACAAAATGGGGTAGCAGAAAGGAGAAATAGGACTCTTTTAGAGATGGTTAGATCAATGTTGAGTTATTCAACACTTCCTATTTCTTTTTGGGGATATGCTCTACAAACAAATATATTCTAAACGATGTACCATCTAAATCTGTCCCTAAAACCCCACATGAATTGTGGACTGGGCGAAAGCCTAGTTTACAACACATGAGGATATTTGGTTGTCCTGCACATGTGTTGAAAGGAAAGACAGAAAAGATGGAGTCCCGTTCGGAAACATGTATATTTGTGGGGTATCCAAAAGGAACTAAAGGATTATTTCTATAGTCCTTCTGATCTAAAAGTATTTGTTTCAACAAATGCTTCATTTCTAGAAAAGGACTATATGAATAATTTTGTGCCCAAAAGTAGAATTGTCCTGAATGAGATGTCAGGAGATACAATTCCACAAGAGGTTTCACAACCCAGCCCAATTGTAAGTTCCACTCCAACACAAGATCAACAACCTACCATTCCTCGTCGTAGTGGGAGGGTTAGAACACAACCCGAAAGATATATCGGTCTAGGAGAATCTGTTGAGAATCTCCCGGACGACGATGATCCCTACACGTACAAGGAAGCTATGGAGGATGTTGATTGTCGTCATTGGCAAAAGGCAATGCAATCCGAGATTGAATCGATGTTCAATAACAAAGTCTGGTCCCTTGTAGACTTGCCTAAAGGGATAAAACCCATTGGGTGCAAGTGGGTATACAAGAGGAAAAGAGGTATGGATGGTAAGGTGGAAACCTTTAAAGCTAGACTAGTAGCTAAAGGTTATACACAGAAAGAAGGTATCGATTACGAGGAAACCTTCTCACCTGTGGCCATGCTTAAATCCATTAGGATACTTATCCATTGCAGCATCTCTAGACCTAGAGATTTGGCAAATGGACGTCAAGACAGCTTTCCTTAATGGAAGTCTTGACGAGAGCATCTACATGATGCAACCAGAGGGATTCATTGAAAAAGGCCAAGAAGAAAGAGTATGCAAGTTGCAAAAGTCCATATATGGACTAAAGCAAGCATCCAGATCCTGGAACATAAGGTTCGATCAAGCTGTAAAGGGTTTTGGATTTATTCAAAACCCTGACGAACCTTGTGTATACACGAGGATCAAAGGCTACAAGTTGGTTTTCTCATTCT
>JANJYJ010000587.1:0-205231 GCA_033220585.1 Dipteronia sinensis
AAGCTACAGCCCCCTGCAAAGTAATCAAGAAACCAAAAGTAGACTTACGAGTGTCCACATCTCCTGCCATATCTGCATCTGTATAGCCAACTAGCAATGGCTTCTCATTGCCAAAACCAAGTCTCAAACTGGAAGTACCTCGTAGATATCTCATAATCCACTTTACTGCATTCCAATGTTCTCTTCCAGGATTGGACAAGAACCGGCTAACAACACCAACAGCATAGGCTATGTCTGGCCTTGTACATACCATTGCATACATCAAACTTCCCACCGCTGAAGCATATGGAACCCTTTCCATATCTTCCTTCTCTACATTTGTAAAGGGACACTGCTCGATGTTTAGCTTAAAGTGGGTAGCAAGAGGAGAGCTAACCGCTTTAGCTTTATCCATGTTGAACCTCTGAAGTACCTTTTCAATATACTTCTCCTGTGACAGATATAACTTCTTGGCATTCCTCTCACGATGAATTCTTATGCCAAGAATTTGCTTTGCTGGCCCTAAATCCTTCATAGCAAAAGCTTTATTCAACTGCGTCTTCAACCTGTCAATCCTTGAAGAATTTCTGCCAATAATCAACATGTCATCGACATAAAGCAATAGTATAATAAAATCATCATCAGAGAATTTCTGCACAAAAACACAATGATCAGAAGTTGTTTTCCGGTAGCCTTGCTCCCCCATAACTGACTCAAACTTCTTATACCATTGTCTTGGTGCTTGCTTCAAACCATAAAGGCTTTTCCTCAGCTTGCACACATAATCCTCTTTTCCTTTTACCATGAAACCCTCTGGCTGCTCCATATAAATTTCCTTGTCTAAGTCACCGTGGAGAAAAGCAGTCTTCACATCCATCTGCTCAATCTCCAAATCAAGACTAGCTGCTAGACCCAAAACCACACGAATAGATGACATTTTAACAACTGGAGAAAAAATCTCATCAAAATCAATACCTTTCTTCTGACTGAATCCCTTGACGACCAATCTAGCTTTGTATCGTGGTTGTGTGCTATGTTGTTCTTGCTTCACTCTGTATACCCACTTGTTCTTCAAAGCTCTTTTGCCTTTAGGCATCTTTACCAACTCAAATGTATGATTTTCATACAGTGACTTCATCTCATCTTGCATGGCATCAACCCACTCCTTCTTGTGTTCATCTTCCATGGCTTCTGCATAACATTCGGGCTCTCCCCCGTCAGTCAGTAACACATACTCATCAACAGAATACCGTGTGGAAGGCTGGCGGTCTCTGGTAGACCTCCTGAGTGGAACATCTGGTGGAACTTCTGGTACTGGTGACTGCTCATGAATATCATCATCAATCTCAACCTGTGTATGAGTATCAGCATCAACTGTACCATCCTGGCCATCCTGAACTTCATCTCTAACTTGTACTGGCACATGTGTCAGAGGAACTGGATCCAAGTCAATCAAATCCTCATGATATTGAGAAACTGTTTTATCTGTCTTCTCAATATCATGTATGGTTTGGTCTTCCATAAACACAACATCTCGGCTTCTAACAAGCTTTTTCTGCACCGGATCATAAAACCTGTAGCCGAACTCATCTTGGCCATAGCCAATAAATACACACTGTCTTGTCTTGACATCAAGCTTAGACCTCTCATCTTTGGGAATATGCACAAAAGCCTTGCATCCAAAGACACGCAAGTGACTATAGGAAACATCCTTTCCCGACCAAACTCTGTCTGGAACATCAAAATTCAAAGAAACACATGGTGTGAGATTTAACACATGTACAGCGGTACTCAAAGCCTCACCCCAAAAGGATCCTGGCAACTGTGCTTGTGAAAGCAAGCATCTCACCATTTCGACTAGTGTCATGTTCATCCTCTCAGCTAGCCCATTCAATTGAGGAGTCTTCGGAGGTGTCTTTTGATGCCTAATACCCAGCTGTTTACAGTATTCATCAAAAAGACCACAATACTCACCCCCATTATCAGTTCAAATACACTTTAACTTCTTCCCAGTCTGTCTCTCAACTGAGGCCTGAAACTGTTTGAACACATCTAACACTTGGTCTTTTGTCTTCAAGGTATAGACCCATAACTTCCTTGAATGATCATCTATAAAAGTCACAAAATAGATAGCACCACCAAGTGTTTTTAATTTCATAGGACCACAAACATCAGAATATACTAAATCAAGTATACCTGGCTTTCTTGAAGAAGGAGACGTTTTAAAGGCAACCCTGTTTGCTTCCCTGCTAAGCAATGAGCACACTTCTTCAATGGAGCATTCTTCATTCCAGAAAGAAGATTCTTCTTGGCCAAAACCATCAAACCCTTCTCACTCATGTGACCCAGTCTTCTATGCCATAGCTCTGTTGTACTTTCATTCTCTGTTGTATTGATAATACAATCAGAAACTTTTGCCTGCATAAAGTACAATGAGGAGCACTTCTTGCCCCTAGCTACAATCATAGAACCTTTAGTGAGCTTCCAATGACCATCACTAAAGGTGTTGCAAAACCCCTCATCATCAAGCTTACCTGCTGAAATTAAATTCAAGCGAATATCAGGGATATGTTTAACATTTTTCAAAAGCAACATCGTACCATTGTTTGTCTCCAAACACACATCTCCCATGCCTACGGCTTTAGCTAAGCCATTGTTACCCATCTTAACATCCCCAAAGTCTCCGGATGTATAAGATGTAAAGAAGTCTCGGCGTGATGTAGCATGAATGGAGGCACCACTATCAATCACCCAACTAGTCTCATGGCATGCAAGGTTGACAACATCATCATCATACACAACAAGGAAATCATCTGTGACGGCAGAAACTCTATCAACATCATTGCTATCATCAGTTTTCTTTTCCTTCCCTTTATCATTTTTGTTGTCTCTTTTGAGTTGTCGACAATACTTCTTTATATGCCCCTTTTGACCACAGTGATAACACTCAACATTGGCAAACCTGTTGGACCTGCTTTTGCTTCTGTCTCTATTCTTCGGACCTCTACTCTTACTCCTCCCCCTCTTTTCTGTGACTAAGACCTCTGACTGTGACGGACCCTGTGACTTTCTTCTCATTTCTTCATTCAAAACACTGCTCTTAGCCAAATCCATAGTAATGACACCATTTGGAGCTGAGTTAGATACCGACGTTCTAAACGTCTCCCACGAGTCCGGTAATGTGCCTAGAAGCCATAACCCCTGTACCTCATCTTCAAACTTGATATTCATCCCAGCCAACTGATTCAGAATTCCCTGGTAAGCATTCAAGTGATCTGATAAAGGAGTTTCATCCTTGTATTTCAAACCTAACAATTTCTTTATTAGAAACAACTTATTGTTCCCAGTCTTCCGAGCATACAGTTGTTCAAGCTTATTCCACAAAGAACGTGCATGTTTTTCCTCACTGACATGGTTCAAAACATTATCATCTACCCACTGCCTTATATACCCACACACTTGACGATGAAGTAAAGTCCATTCATCATCAGTTTTACCTTCGGGTTTCTGTTCCGTAAACACAGGCAAGTAATAATCTTTAACATACAGAAGGTCTTCCATTTTTCCCTTCCACACATGATAATTAGAACCATTCAAATTAATTATTCTACTTTTATTAACCTCCATTGTTCAACACAAGGCACAAGATTACTAAAACCTTGCTCTGATACCACTTTGATGGGATAAAACGCACCACTAACAATAACAAACAATATATCCCTCTCTTGTGTGAACCTAATAGGAAGCAATTAAATAGAGCAGCAAACAACACAACCACAAGCTCAATCACAAACACAAGAACACCAAGAATTTACGTGGAAAACCTCCTTGAATTGAGGAGTAAAAACCACGGGTCCTCTGAAATCTCCACTATCAAAATATAATGGGAATACACAGTTCTCTCTAGTTAAACTAGAGGCATATAACACAGCAAATCTCAAGATTAACTAATCTTGGCAACACATGCAATATTAGCAAGTAAAACAAGAGAGATAGGATTTCACAAACTCGAATCCTCTGTTCTGGGTGTGTATCTCTCTGTGGCAATTTCCGATCAACGATCAAACCGTCCAGATCGTAGAACCACGAGTGAAGAAGGTTCTGTCCAAATTTCAGCTCAAACGGACAACAGATGAAAGCGATATCCCTGTTTTACGAAACCTGTGCAGTACCTCCCCTGTTTTCTGTCCAGCTCTGTTCGGAACCGCAAAAGTCACAACAGGGAACTCCGATTGATAATTCCACCGTCTAGAATGTATATCTGTGTGTTGAGAACACGCCTGCAAAATTCGAGCTTGATCCGACCACGTTTAGATCTCCGATCAGCTCTCTGAAGAATTCTGGACAGTAGACTCTTTCTGCACTCTTTTCTTTTTTTCTCTCTTCTTCTCACTCTTTGCACACACCGATTGCTCTCCTCTTGTCTCTTCTCTTGTGTTTTCTCTTCTGTTTTCAGCTAGGGTTTTAACCCTTTTATACACCATGTAAAATGACATAAAAGTCCTTGGGCCATCCACATATATTATGTGGGCTTTACCATGAATACATGATAAACTTTCTTTGGGCCATCTCCACATTTGGAGGAAACCCAACCCAACATCGGGCACCCCCGATTGTATTACGCCGGCACCCCTACTCCTTGCATCTCCTCTACGATGAGATCTTGAACTCCTCTATGGAGGAAACTGTCTATTTCGTCTCTCCTCTACGATCCCATCATGGAGGAGACCGGATTCCCACTGGAAGTGGTCTCCAGTGAAGTTTATGAATTTTTTAAATATATTTTTATAAATAAATGTTCAATTATTTGTTATATATGATAAATGAACCGAGGGTAAATAAGTCTTTTTAGCTTAAGGGTTAAATCTAATTGTTCTAAACTAGCATGAGGTCATAGTAATAAAAGTGAAAATATTGGACTGTAGTCCAGTGAAAGTATCTAATTGGTTACTATAAATATGAATGGGAGGATAATAAGAGAAGAGAAAGGAAGAGAGTACATACACATGCACTAGATAACACACGTATTTTCTAGTGTAGCACTCAAGAAGTGGAAATCAAATCCATCCAGATCTTCAGTTCATCATCAGAGTACATATATACTCATATTTTCTTTTATTATTGTATTTGTATTATTTTATGTATTCTCATGATCAAAGTTGGTTTTCGGAGTACATGCAACTCTGTAAATATCTTTTCCATAATTTCTAGACTTGGTTTTTGTTGTTAACTTTTAAAGACTCTTTGTTTGTTTATCACTAGGTGAAGAAACTTAGAAATGGAAACGAATGTGACGAAAGAGGAGCGCCGTGAAAGAGAAGATCCCGATGATGTAAACGAAAGTGCATATGGTCCGATACATGTTCTTAGGGTAATTTCTTTAATTTGGTCCTTTGAATGTTTTTTTTTCTTTTTTTACTGAGGTGTTGATTTAATTTGTTACGTACATACAAGTTTGGGAAACCAGAACCTCTCATAATGCTAAGAGGGACTAACAAATATTGCTGAAAAAAATTGATCGTACTAATATTGATAAACCCTTATTTATACAACAACCAATAACAAATATAAATAAATAAAAATTAGATAAGATAAAAATCCTAACTTTTAAGAACTTAATTATTCAAATTTAAATCTAAATGAATTTTTTTTCCTTAAAAAAAACAAAATAAATGTGATCGTAAAATGATTTCCTTCACATAATTAACAATTACAAATAATTTTATATATATATATATATATATATATTATCGTTTAAGGGTTGATTCTATTAGGGTTACAAGTTTAAAACAGTTTTTTTTTCCATCTTCAAGTGTATACTTTTGGAGGGGGGGAACAGAGACTTGGCAAGTTCTTCTAGTGGTCAGCATGAGCAGCATCAACCGAATGATATCACAATTGACATTAAAGAATTGACGGAAATTTTGGGACCTAAGGTTAATTATTTGAATGACATCTTTCCAGAACCAGTGCGTTAGCGTTGTATATATAGGGTTCCCACAAATCTTCGCAAAATAAATGAAGCAGTTTACACTCCTCAGGTAATTTCAATTGGCCCTCTTCATCATGGTAAAACGGAATTCATTGAGATGGAGAAACAAAAATTAAGATACATATTAGAATTTCGTAAAAGAGAAGGCGGGGTAGAGAAATTGAAGGAATTTAAAATGTTCATACAATTCTATGAGCAACTCATCCTTACTCATTATGCGGAGAATTCTATTTTTTCGAGTCCTGAATTCGTAAACATGATTTTACACGATTCTGTCTTCATCATTGAGTTCTTTTTGAAAAATGAGCAACAAGAAAGAGAATTTGATTTTTTTCTAGATACAACTTGTGTGAAAGCTGCCATAACTCGTGACTTGCAATTACTCGAAAATCAGCTTCCATACTCTATGCTGAAAATTATTTTTGAACATGGAGCCTTCCAAAATTTTACCAAAGAAGATTACCCTGATAGTGATCCGTTCTTGATTCTTTCTCACCGGTTTTTTTTCAATCCCAAAGATGGTGTCTTTCCAAAACCAGATCAAATTCAACCTTATGAAATTCAACATTTCACCGATTTGAGGAGATACTTTCTGTTAATGAATTTCTGTCCACAAGAGAAGCAACCGGCACATATAAGAGATTTACCTATTGCAACTAAGTTAAGTGGGTCGGGAATCAAGTTCAAGAAGGGAATTGAAGGCCGAAGCTCACTTGAAATAAGTTGTGAATATGCAAAACGTGCCATACGAATCCCTTACTTGAATTTATGTGAACTACAAATAACATGCATCAAAAAACTTGAGTTACAAATCCCACGCTTCGAAATAGACGACCGGACAGAATGTCTGTATCGAAACATGATGGCTTTGGAGCTGTGTCACTATCCATCTGAAACTCATATATGCAACTTTATCCTTTTGATGGATGTTCTTATCGACACTGAAAAAGACGTTGATTTGCTTGTTGAGGAAGGAATAATTTTCAACTGCCTGGGCGACAATGCTTCAATAGCGAAGATGTTTAACAATCTCGGTTTACAAATCACACCAAGTCGTTCCGTTTACCACAACATTGGCGAGAAGCTGAAAGCACACTATGCCAGACGTTGGAATCATACCATGGCGACGTTGAAAACCGTATACTTCAAAGATATCTGGACGGGAACTGCAACTGTTGCTGCATTTATAATCCTAGTGCTCACCTTGATCCAAACCGTGTTTTCTATTGTGAAATGACTATCCTAGCTAGGTTCAATGTGAATATTGTGTTATGTGATCTAGTTATTTGAATAAGAGGAGGCCTCTCTGCGTCTTCTAGCTTTACATTAATTAATGTTGACTGTTTTGTGAGTATCTTATAGTATGTATTTTTGCATTACTTGATGCTTGTAGCTCAAAATCTGGTGTGTATTCTTATTTTGTTATATGTTTGGATTGACCGAAGAGAAGGAAAGTAAATGTTGATTATTTTATAGTGTTTTTAATAATTGTTGTTTGAAGGACGGAGTCAAAGATTTAATATTGGAGGGAACATGATATAAAAACAAAAAAAAAATTAAATATTAGAGGGAACATGATATAAAATCCAAAAAAAATATATTGGAGGGAACATGACATAAAAACAAAAACAAAAAATTGTGAGTGTAAATGTTGATTATTTGATAATATTTTTAATAATTGTTTTTTGCATGGACGCAGTCAGAAATTAAATACCGGAGGGAAACATGATATAAAAAAATTGTGTATATTGATTATTTGATAGTGTTTTTAATAATTGTTGTATTAGTAGAACTTTCTTATCCTCTCTATGGTTAAAGACGGACGGCAAGCTGAGCTTGTTTCGGAATAGAATTTGGAGTTGAAAACAAATAGTTTATAGTTTATAAATTCATTTAATCAACTTTGGATAAAAAATTCTCAATAATTTGCTCAATGTAAATTGAATCAATAATCTGCAATAAGTCTATTGCTCAATGTAAACTAAACAGATTGTTGAATTGGAAAATATATAAGTCTGCTATTCTCAAAAGTTTTTTTGGCAAATTACGTTAAATATCTCTCCATAAATTTGACTATTCATGATCACCTATTATAGTTAATGGTCTTTCATACAATTCTAGATTAGTTTTCCGACATTTTTTTAATGAAATTCCTAACCAATTTTAAATTCGGATTCGATCCCGTTTTTTATATAATTTGGAGGCAGTTAGTAAAATAGTTTTATTAAATTTATACATAATTGTATAATAAGCCCAAAGTCTATGAAAAAGAAAGAAGAAAAAAGCCCAAATCTTTTAAGGTTTATTTTAATTGGGCTGAACCTGTTTTTATCACAATGCCCGGCCCAAAACCTATGAGCAGGGAAGAAACACAATCATTAGAAACACATTGACGTGCACGTGCCTGGTCACGAAACCCACATGCACTGATGTGGCTGGGACGTGATAAGGCCAACGAGGATGTGTGTTAACAGGCCCGCAAAAGTCAATGACGAGCCCACGCACGTTAGTTTAAGCCATTAACGTGCCATGTCATATTACAAAAATGTGCTGATATGGCTTATACGTCATCAATCCAACAATATAAGTGAACACGTTTACAAAAGTCGATAACGTACACACACGTGTCAATAATATTTGTTGACGTGCCTTTGCTGACGTTGCTTGATACAAATTTGCTAACTTGATACATCATTGAACAAGTTATTGAACAAGTTAGCAAATTTGTTCATAATCTACTCATTGTTCTCAATACTCAATACTCAATACTCAATACAATGAGTACAATGGGGCGGGTTCGGGGCGGGGTGCCCTTCCCCGCATCCCACCCCATTTATTTTTTAAAAATTCATCCCTTTATAAAACCCCATCATAGATGGGGTGGGGTGGGATACGAAGGGAAGTGCTTTCCTCATCCCCACTCATTAACCCTATTTATAAATTTTTTTATTAAAATAACAAATATATAACCATTAAATATGATATAAAATATAAAGTAATAAATAATTCCAATAAACTATTAAAAAACATATCATAAAATTCAATCATTTTCAAATATAAACATAAAGTATGAAGTTAAACATAAAAATAAACATAAAGTCAAAAACATCTTGTGAGGTTGAAGCTTGAACGGTGAACTTCGAGTTGTTTGAGGATTAGAGACTTAGAGTTACAGTTAGTGGCTAGGGTTTTTTTAATAGTATTTTGTTTTGTCACTTTATGAAAATAACGGTGAAGAGATGTAAACTTAAGGTTAATGTATTTATATATTTCATTTTTTATATATATATTTATTTTCTTTGAAACTAAGTAGTTTAACTAAGTATTATTTTAAGTGGGGCGGGGCTAAGCGGGGCGTGGCGGGGTGGGGAGTAGTGGTGGCAATACGGACCTGCCCGACCCATTAGGCTCATCTGTGAAACGGGCCGGGCAGGGCCGGCCCGTTAGACAAAAAAAGGGGTCTGGCCCGGGTCCAAGGCCCGTGTAGGGACAAACCGAGCCGGCCCGTTACAGGCCCGTTAGAGCCTTAACGGGCCGGCCCGTCGGGCTTCGAATTTTTTTAAAAAAAATTGTAAAAGATTTAAAAAATATATAATTTTTAAAAGTTTTGAATATTTTTCCCCCCTAACGGTCACCTGGCTAATTATAAAAGCCACCTTTCAATTCAAAATTTTTAAAAAAAAATTCAAATTTGAAAAAAATTGAAAAAACTTTTCTGGCGAGCCTTGATGGGCCGGGCCCACAGGCAGCCCGTCAAGGCCCTCCAGAAAATATAAATAAAAAAATTTGGCAGGCCTTGACGGGCCGCCAAGAAAAAAATTTTTTTTAATTTTTTTAGGGATGCGGGCTTTATCGGGCCTGGCCTGGAATTTTTCAAAGGGGGGCCCGGCCCGGGCCACCAGCTAAACGGGCTTGGGCCTGGCCCGTTTCACTAGCGGGCCGGGTCGTGCGACCCGTTTGAGCCTGGCCTAAATTGCCAGCACTAGTGGGGAAGAGATGTAAACTTAAGGTTAATGTATTTATATATTTCATTTTTTATATATATTTATTTTCTTTGAAACTAAGTAGTTTAACTAAGTATTATTTTAAGTGGGGCGGGGCTAAGCGGGGCGTGGCGGGGTGGGGAATAGTGATGGCAATACGGACCGGCCCGACCCATTAGGCTCGTCTGTGATACGGGCCGGGCAGGGCCTGCCTGTTAGACAAAAAAGGGGGCCTGGCCCGGGTCCAAGGCCCGTGTAGGGACAAACCGGGCCGGGACTTAAACGGGCCTGCCCGTTATAGGCCCGTTAGAGCCTTAACGGGCCGGCCCATCGAGCTTCGAATTTTTTTAAAAAAATTGTAAAAGATTTAAAATATATATAATTTTTAAAAGTTTTGAATATTTTTCCCCCCTAACGGTCACCTGGCTAATTATAAAAGCCACCTTTCAATTCAAAATTTAAAAAAAAAATTCAAATTTGAAAAAAATTGAAAAAAAAATTTTGGCGGCCCTTGATGGGCCGGGCCCACGGGCAGCCCATCAAGGCCCGCTAGAAAATATAAAAAAAAACATTTGGCAGGCCTTGACGGGCCGCCAAGAAAAAAACTTTTTAAAATTTTTTTAGGGCTGCTGGCTTTATCGGGCCTGGCCTGGAATTTTTCAAAGGGGGGCCCTGCCCGGGCCACCAGCGAAACGGGCTTGGGCCTGGCCCGTTTCGCTAGCGCCGGGTCGTGCCGCCCGTTTGAGCCCGGCCTAAATTGTCAGCACTAGTGGGGAGTATAAAACACATCCCTGCCCCATACCCATTGCGGGTTATATTATATATCCTCATCCCAGCCCCATCCCTATCAAATTGAAATCCATCCCCACCCCAAAAGTGCGGGTCCCCATCGGGAATTTTGCCATCCCTACAATGACGTGCCCACGCACGTTAGCATAAGCCATTAACGTGCCATGTCATGTTACAAAAATGTGCTGATATGGCTCGTACGTCACCAATCCAACGATATAATTGAACACGTTCACTAACGTCGACGACGTGCTCACACATGTCAATAATATTCGTTGACGTGCCTTTGCTGACGTTGCTTGATACAAATTTGCTAACTTGATACATCATTGAACAAGTTAGTAAATTTGTTCGTAATCTACTCGTTGTACTTAATATAACAGGTTACTGGTTTCCCGTAAAAGAGTTTGATTTGTGGTCAATATTTGTTCATAATCTACTCATTGTAATTGTTTACCGATGATTTACGTCTTGAGGAACCAGCCCTAGATGTTGGGGAAGATAGCGGAGCTGCCTTTCTGCTACTTGATGACTGCCAATTTGGATGCTATGCATGAACAGTTGATTTACTAACAAGTGTGTCTACACTACATATAGAATTTCTTTCAATAGTTTTACTTTCAACAATTGATTTACTTGAGCAAAAGCTAACATTCTACGTACTAATTTCTTGCAGCACATTATCGGTTCGACATGTTCAATGAACATAGGGAGATATATCTAGGAACTCTCCGACGGATACCTTGAAGATGATAAATTAAATGTTCAACTAGAATTTTTTATTTTCTCTTTGATGTCTCCCTTGAATGTAATCCCATGTTTTCTGATTTCCACAATAGCTTAGATCATATTGATATCAATTAATTAGGATTAGCAGAGGAACTCTGGTGCTGCCAAAACCGGGCTCAAAAAATAAATAGCACTTTTTGGAGGTGGTATTTCAATAATGTCACTGCTTTAATAACTTATGTTTAAAAGACACCTATTACGGTGAACGAACAAAAATACCTCCAATAGTTGTTTCACATCAGATTTCTTTCATTCAGTTTACAGTG
The DNA here is from genome assembly GCA_033220585.1 of Dipteronia sinensis. Taxonomy (NCBI): domain Eukaryota; kingdom Viridiplantae; phylum Streptophyta; class Magnoliopsida; order Sapindales; family Sapindaceae; genus Dipteronia; species Dipteronia sinensis. The sequence continues at coordinate 11,799 of JANJYJ010000587.1, forward strand.
ACAAAGTTGTGAAGTAGAGAGAGAAAGTCCGGTTGAAACTTAGACAATCACTCGAACTGTGATGAAGTGGCACTACGCAGACGCTTTCAGGGGTCGAGCTCCCCGCCGAGCTCGTGGTGGTTGAGCTGCCCGGTCAGCTAGCGGGGGGGGGGGGGGGGGGGGGGGGGGGGGCAGCGCCCCCAGAGCTTTTTTTTTTTTCAATTCATGAAAAAGCTCGGAGCCATTTTTAAAAAAAAGCTCGAAAACATTTCTAAAAAAGCTCGGAGCCATTTTTAAAAAAAAGCTCGAAAACATTTCTAAAAAAGCTCGGAGCCATTTTTAAAAAAGCTCGGAGCCATTTTTTAAAAAAGCTCAAAAACATTTCTAAAAAAGCTCGAAGCCATTTTTAAAAAAGCTCAGAGCTTTTGAAAAAGCTCGGAGATTCAAAATTTCCAGATTCAAATTTCACAAAACGACCTTCATGTTTACAAAAGGAACGGTTAAAGTGTTACAAGACTCATACTCAGAAATGCAGGATAAAAAAGAAGCATTTCAGAAATATGTTATCATGTTTCAAATTTTTTTTAAAAATAAATTATTTTCTTTCTTTCTGTAACTATATTTTTGGTGCAGCTAAGAGTAGTAAATTGAATATTGATTATTAAAGAGTCTAGATTAAAATTGTACATATTTATATGAATATTGATCCCATGAAAATGATCAGTTGGCTGTTGGCACTTGCATACAAATGCGTAATATGTAAATTATTAATCAATAAAAACAGATAATTAATTAAAAAGAGAAATCGATGGAAATGTACAGTACTGTTGAACAGTTGGCCTGTTGCATTATATATTACTAATTACTCTATGAATAACCTCGTATTTTATTTATTTAAACCACTATTCGAGTTTAAAAAATGAAAATTGAAACTCGATGAAAAAGATGTCTTTTATGGACTGATTATATTTCTTTCATTAGCGACTAACGGCGACAGTTATTTGTTTGCCATAAAAATTAACTAGGAACTTGGAGATGGGCCGGAGAGAATGAGCATCAATCCAGAGAGTGGTCATATTGTGGCATTGATCACAAAAACGATTTTGAGGAAGTTTTGGAACCTGCAGCTGACTGTTGTGTATCTAGGTTCCTCAATTTATTCGTAAAGTAGATGAAGAAGCTTATACTCCCAGGTTAATTTCGATATGCTCTCTTCACTATGGTAGAAAACAAGTGATGGGAATGGAAAATCAGAAAGGAAGATATTGGTCAAAGTTTGGGGAACGAGTAACTGCACAGAAATTGGAGGAATTCAAGACTTATGTCGAAAATCAAGAGCAATGTATTTGTGATCACTATTCAGTGTCATCTACTCTCTAAAGTTCAGAATATGTAGCAATGATTCTAGGTGATGTTGTCTTCACTTCATTGAACTAGCGACTTTTTGCTAAAATCACCGCTAAAAGTTCATAATATAGTAGATCTACTGTTACTCGAAAATCAGCTTCCATACTTCCTTCTTAACGATTTATATACGACAGCCTTCATTAGCGCCGAAGGAGATGGAGATCCTTCGTTCTTTCTTATTTCTCTTAATTTTTTTATGGAATAATGGACAATCATTTGTGGTTATTAGCAGCCCAACCACAAGTTAAACATATTACTGATATTCTAAGACTTGCCTTAGTAAGGGAAGTCCAATCAACAGTGCAGTCAAACGGAGGTAAGATATATATGATTTACCGAGTGCAGCAAAGTTGAATAAGTCTGGGACTAAATTTTAGAGGTATTAAGATAAATGCATTATTCACATAAGTTTGGTAAGGAGAAAGCATGGGAAATGGTTGCCGGGTTTGCAATAAATGAATTACAAATCCCGCGTATTGAAATATATAACAGCTCGGAATGTTTATTTCGGAATCTAATGGTTTTGGAGATGTTTCACTATCCAACACAAACTCACATATGCAACTATATTGTTCATATGGATTATCTAATTGATTCGGCAAATGATGTGGATTTGCTTGTTGAGAAAGGGATTATTGTCAATTGCATTGGTGATAATAAAGCGATAGCCAAGATGTTAAATACACATTGCTCACATGTCGTAGAAGGTGATTCTTGTTATTACCATATTGCCGAGGAATTGAAAGCACACCACAAATATCTGTGGAACCATTTGAAGGCCACCTTGAAAAGTGTATATTTCGGTAATCTTTGGACCGGCACTGCAATTGTTGCTCTAGCTTTTCTCCTACTACTCACTGTGATACATACCATTTGCTCAATTATGCAACCCTAGGGAAAGACAATGGGATTGGAAGAGGTCTACTTTATATATTAAGATTGAACAGTTTGTTTATTTTTTTATTTTTTTTTATGCTTGTATTTCCATATTAAGTTTGGAATTGAAAATTCTTCTTGTCATTCTGGGCTTTAGCTTTCCTCTCTTTATATATAGGCTTAGTTTTGCGATGGAGCCCATTTTGCAGGTACATAATACATTGACCCAAAGCTAAGCTATATATTTGCATTTCAGCTTGTTACTCAACTCCTTGATGTGACAATTTAATTCATGTATCGTATAATATTTGACAAATGAGATAAGCAATGTGATTCGATTACAATATATATATATATATATATATATATATATTAATTTGTCACGACGTACATTTTAAACATTTTTGATAAAATTATATGTAATCAAATGTTTTTTAATGAGATTTTTTGTATGCATTTTAAGAAAATTAAAATACACATTTAGTAAAAATTTGGAAAAATTTTAGATTTGAGAACTATTTTTTTTTTTCATATTTCTCTATTTTTAAATGTTTTATCTTCAAAAAAAATAAAAAAAATTAGTTCTTTCATCCGAATTTTTTTTTAATTTTTTTCCATAAATGTATTCAATGTTTTCACTATCCATACAAAAAATCAAATCAAGATTCAATATATTTCATACAATTTCATCAAAAGTACTTAAAGTGTGTATCGTAAAAAGTTCTCATTGGAAAATTACTATATATAAATATATATATATATATATATATATATATATATATATTATATCAATTTGTTTTTGTTGCTCCATCTCAATCAAATATTCTTGTTTGCGGTGATGAAGAGGACCTGTTGAAACCACCTGAAGAGTATAAGCCTTTTTGTTTATTTTACGAAGATCTCTAGGAAACCTATAAATACAACACTCCCGGGCAGCTTCAACAAAAAAATTTATGTCAATTGTGAACTCTTTGGATTCACGAAAAGATCTTGGTATCACATCTTTTTCCATCTCCAAGTTGTTACTTGTTAGCCTAAAATTCAAATAAATTAAATATAATTAGTAGCTAATGGCAGACAGATAAAATCAACCCATACAAATCAAAGAAAATATTTTAAATCATTCACTATAGTTTAATATGGATTTTTGGTAAACGACGTTCATTTAAAGTATCTCCAAGAATCTCCATTCGAGACCCTTTTATTTAAAGGGTATGTCTTCTAAGAATACTCTCTTAAATGACTTATTTAATAATTTTTTATTATTTTATTATTTTCTTTTTAAAGAATTACTATATTATGTTTTACTTTATAATTATTATTTATATTAAAAAAAAGAAGAGTTGTTGGTAATTAAAAAAAATCAAATAGCTAATAGCATCACATCTTTTTCCATCTCTAAGTTGTTAGCCTTAATTTCAAATAAATTAAATATAATTAATAGCTAATGGCAGACATATATAAAATCAAACCATTAAAATCAAAGAAAATATTTTAATAATTAACCACGGCTCAGTATGGTTTAGTGGTAAAAGGTTTTTATTTAATCTAACACTGTTTTTAAATTCAAATGACCAATGCAATGGTCGATATATAAAAAAATAAATAAATAAATAAACTCTGCTTAATCTCATCTCACCATGCCACTCATATGTCAACCCAATCAATACACAACATACGATAAAAAGATCAAAATTTGTACATCAGAAATGTGGCCTCTTCACAATTTCTTCGCGATAAAAAAAAAAAAAAAGTCTTCATAAGCATTCCACGCTCATAGCCCAATATGAGATTTCCAGAGAAAGGGTGGTTCGGTGTTTGTTGGCCCTTTCCTTGCTTTCGTTTTGCATAAGCTTCGGCGGTAGGTCAGTGGGGTGTTATCGTTTGGGCTTTTTGGTTCTGCTGTTGTAGTTTTGTGGCTTCTTTGGGCTTTGGCTCGTGGTTTTGTGTAGTTTGTTGGGTCCTCGCTTGGACCGGGTTTTCTGCTTTGTTTGTTTCTTTTGTTTCGGCCGGCTTGACCTTTTTGAATAAAGTTTGCTTTAAAAAAAAAGGGTTGAATATTAAAGAATCTAGATTAAAGAGTCTAGATTAATATATATATATATATATATATATATATATATATATATTATCAATTTGCGTCTACAATAAATTATGATATATATATAGGTTGGGATATCGGTCCAAACAACATTAATTATGTCGTATAGGTTGAGACATTAAAAAATTATTCTACCGGTCTAATTTATTAGTTTTATGTTTTTTTTTTCTTTTTACATTTTATTGGGGCCTACGGACCTTTTAAAATTAATGTGTTTACCTATGTTGTCGTCTTTCTTTTCCCTTTAATATTATTATTATTTAAAAAAAAAATTGGGATATATAATTGGGATGAATTGCATTATTGATAATTTGATAGCAACATGATAAATAATTGACGTCTTGCATTGCCAAAATATATTTTTCTTCTAACAGTAAATCTCTTTGTATTTTATTATCCTAGAAAATTTTCAATGTAAAAATATCTAATCACATAAAATAATATTCATGTCATAGGTGTGATCTGTAATTTTAATAGCTTCAGCATATGAAAACAAAAGCTTGTTCTCCATCCCTCTAAATTGTAATTTTTTTAAAATGATGAACCGACCAAGATTTATTGTAATTGAATAATTGATTACTCTATTATTGATACATCGATTATGTTGTTGTGCTATTCTTCTCTCTCAAAACAAATAAAAAAAATTATGTTGTTTACATATATACAAAAACAAAATAAACGTTTATATTGAAAAATCATAATATAATTAACAATATCCAAATCTGGTGCTCAAATGATATGGTTTTATTGTAATTCATTCATTTAAATTGTATTATAATTGTATGATTTAAATGAATTGATTACAATGTTACCATATCATTTGGACACCAAATTTGGACAAAGTACCATTATTATATAATTAATCGCACAAAAGGAATTCTTAACTCAAAACTACAACCAAAATACAAGCTTCAATGCAAAAACATACAAGAGTGATAAACAGTTCAACATTAATGTAAACTAGAATTCCGGTTATTATACCATGATTTTTTAATAAGCTCTTATTACCCGGCCACATTGAACCGGTGGTTCTTATATCATAATTATTAAGATCACACAATCACTTAAAATTTTTAGAGTACTACTTGCAGAATAGAACATACTGCTTGTACCAAAGTGAGAAGCAGGAGGACAACTGCAGCAACAGTTCCTATGCCTATCCAAGGATCTCTGAAATATACCCTTGAAAAAATTGTCTTGGAATGATTCCAACTCTTGCCATAGTGTGCTTTCAGTTTCTCGGCGACACCGAAGTATCTTTCGGAGTAACTTGGTGTAACCTGTAAGCCAAGTTTGTTGAACATGTTTGCTATTGCAGCACTGTTCCCTAGACAATCCAAGATTATACCTTTATCAACAAGCAGATCCACATCTGTTTCGGTATCGATAAGAAAATCCAGCAGAATCATATAGTTGCATACGTGAGTTTCAAATGGATAGTGTAATTGTTCCAAGGCCATCACGTTTCGAATCAAACATTCTGTCCCATCATACACTTCAAAGCGCGGGATTTGTAGTTCGAGTTCTTGCACTTTAATGAACGGGATAAGTTGCGCTGATTTCGGTTTATATTCACAGCTTATTTCAAGTGAACTTCGGTCTTGAATACACTTAAACTTCACTCCCGATCCATCCAACCTCGTTGCACAAGGTAAATCTCTCAGACGCTCCTTTACAATATTATTTGTTGGGACGAATGCCTTGTTCAATAGAAAACATCTTCTCAGATCGGTGAAATGTTGAAGATCAAATGTGTTGTATTTAAGGTGACCGAGCTCACTATCAAAGAAAAACCGCGAAGCAAGAATCAAGAATGGATCGTCATCGTACTCTTCTCCGCTAGGCTTGGCGACATCTCCTAATTTGAAAAATAAGTCCTTAAAAACAAAGTATGGAAGCTGATTTTCGAGTAACTGTAAATCCAGTTTTATAGCAGCTTTTCGAATTGGTGTATCTAGCAAAATATCAAATTCTGTTCTCTTGTTTGCTTCGTCATTCCTCAAAAAGAGCTCAATAATGAAGATAGCATCGTATAGAACCATTGTTAGGAATTTATCTTTTGGAAGATTAGGGTTCTCTGCATAACAAATACGGATTTTTGGTTCGTTCTCTTCAATAAAGCTCTTCAATTCCTCCAACGTATCCATACTTGTTCTTTCAATGAACTTCTTTACATACATCAGTTTTTGTTTCTCCATCTCAATCAAATATTTTTGTTTGCGGTGATGAAGAGGACCTATAGAAACCACCTGAGGAGTATAAGCCTTTTGGTTTATTTTACGAAGATCTCTAGGAACCCTATAAATACAACACTCCGGGGCAGCTTCAAAACTTGCTTCCAATAATTTTTCAATGTCAATTCTGAACTCTTTTTCCATCTCCAAGTTGTTGTTAGCCTGAAATTCAAATAAATTAAATATAATTAATAGCTAATGGCAGACATATATAAAATCAACCCATAAAAATCAAAGAAAATATTTTAAATCATTTACTATAGTTTAATATGGTTTTGTGGTAAACGACGCTCAGTTTAGAGCATCTCTAAGAGTCTCCCTTGGAGACCCCCTTATTTAAAGGGTATGTGTTCCAAGAATACTCATTCAAATGACCACTTTAATAATTTTGTATTATTATCTTATATTTTACTTTATAATTATTATTTATATATATTTTTTAAATCAAATAGCTAATGGCATCACATCTTTTTCCATCTCCAAGTTGTTGTTAGCCTAAAATTCAAATAAATTAAATATAATTAATAGCTAATGTCAGACATATATAAAATCAACCTATTAAAATCAAAGAAAATATTTAATAATTCACCACGGTTCAATATGATTTAAGTCTAACACTGTTTTTTTGAATTCAAATGACCACTGCTATGGTTGATAAATAAATAAACTCTGTTTAATCTCATCTCACCATGCATGTCAACCCAATCAAAGCACTTCATACGATAAAAAGATCAAAAAAACATTACCTCAGAAATGTGGGCCTCTTCGCAATTTCTTCGAGATAAAAAAAAAGCCTTCATAAGCATTCCAACTCTCATAGCCCAATATGAACTTTCCAGCGAAAGGGTGGTTCGGTGTTGGTTAGACCTTTCCTTGTTTTCATTTTGCTTTAGCTTTGGCTGTAGGTCAGTGGGTTTTATCTTTTGGGCTCTGTGGTTCTGTTGAGTAGTTTTTGTGGCTGGTTTGGGCTTTGGCTCGTGGTTTTGTGTAGTTTGTTGGATTTTTTCATCTCTAGTATAATTCTTGGCTTTCTTGCATGTCCCAATGAAAATCTGCAGACAACAACTTTGTCCTTAAAAATAAAAGGCTAAAAACACAACAACTCATTTACAAGAGTTTGTTATCGAATATTTTTTCAATTTTTAGCTAGTAGTGAGCAAAAGCAACCTAGCAAATTAAATAAGATCAGAATTATATGCAGGCTCCCAAATTAATTAGAGACCTGCCGGTAATGGCCCAATCTGACTTAGTAGGAAAGTACACTCATTCATGGTAGGATCTCATATAAGTCTAAAAATTTAATAACACTCTTTATAGAGCATTTTATAGTATCTTCACCGCATTAATAATTTAGGTTTAAATAACATAAAATATAGTGAGTAATAAAGATGCTCCCTCATAAAATAAATAAATAAAGATGTTACACTTTTTCTTTTATTACTTTTGCTATCATTCTCTCTGCTTTTTTTTTATATATATTCTATTCGCACATACTTTTAACAAATCTCCAACTCTGAACAAAAAATAAAAATTGAATTTCCATTGGACCTTGTTGACCTCCATCAACGATAAAGACATATAGTCTTAAAGAAACGATTCTTAATTATTTTGTCCAGCATTTTTTAAATTTGTAAAAATACTTAATAAGTCTCAAATTTATAAATTAAATATCGAATTGAAAATATAAGTTAAGAGAAAACAAAACAAATAGGCAAAGAATGGACATTTTCTAGGGAGTGTTTTTTTTTTAATGGCCGAAGACTAAAAGTACGATTCAGACGATTTGTTTATTTTTTAAATGGTTTGAAGTCTGAAAAAATACAAAAAAAACATCTGAAAATAATAAGTTGAAATTTGTCTGAAATGAAAACAAGATAATGGATTTTTACACATTCCTTTTAAAATACCCTTTCATAATTTAATAAATTACAACATTAATTTATTAAACAAATAGTTTTGCACAGTAAAAGAAGCCACACAGGCCACTGTGTGACCTCCTGTTGGAGAAGACGAAGCCACTGCGTGATTCTACTTTGTCTCCACTATTGTTTTTTTTTATAATATTTATTAATTTAGTTTCATATTTTTTGTTATTATTTTATCTAATTTTGATACTTTTAAATATTATTTATGTTATTTATATTTTTAAAGAAAAGTTTTAATAAATTTTCAAATATTAATTAAACTAATTTACATTAAAAAAACTAGAAAATATTTGGCCAAATTAATTATTCCAGATACTAATATATAAAACAATTTATAGTTCAAAGGTAAAATAGTCTTGTTACTAACTTTCAGATATTTATATTCAGATATCATAAAAAAAACATGTTATTAAGTTTTAATTATTCAGATTTGTTTGGACTTCATAACTATTTATGTTTTAAGTAGAAAAGCAAACACTATCTTACTTTGGTGTTATATAAACTTTTTTTTTTAAAACAGAATTTATTAAAAACAAAGACAGAAAACATCCATAAACAGGGCAGCTGACAGAGGAAAGCCGGGCCCTAGAACACAAGCTAAGCAATAATGCTCACCAACAGCCAAACCTAACAGGGGACAAAAAGAGCCCCAAAACCCACAAAAAGAAATCAAAAAGAACCCCGGAAGAACACCACCAGGCCAACCACTAAACAAACCTCAAGACAAACTCCATCTCATAACATCCCCTCCACCCTCTATCTTAATGATTTAAACTTAACTTAATGATCACAAATCTCAACATAGATTTAGTACTATTTGTTTGAAAAATTCCACCATATGAGGCCACACATGTAAATATTAAATGTGTTTGTTATCTTTTGGTTAAACCTAAATTAAAGTGATCTAATTAAGATTTAAAGTTTAAGGCTTAAGGGTATAATTGTCATGGAGTTAATGTGTAGATACCAGAGTGCTATTTCTAATTTGATGAGGGGCCGAATTAGAAATAGCAAAACATATGATAATATGTTTATTATATTAAGGGTTATGGTCCCCAAATTACACAATCTTTTTGGTTTTTCTGTATCCCCATCAACAGAGAACAAAGAACACTTTTGTGTCCCAAGAATTGTGATAATTTGGAAGATCTCAACCCGTTCACCATCCTTTGGCAATGGATTCAGGTACGCTTTCGCTTTCTATTATCTCTCATTTTTCTTGAATCGATATGGGTTTAGTAACATGTATTTAGGGTTTGATTAATCATGATATAGAAACATGTTTAGGTTATTTTCGGATTAATTATATACATATGCATGTTGATTATGTGTTTAATCGAACCATTTACACTATTTAGATCCAATTCCTCTATCTCATATTCAAGTTACCGTCACACAGGTGGGATTTAACATTTTGAAACTTTTGAGCTCAAATTAATATTCTTGATTTTTAGAAAAGTCACAAACCTTTGAGGTTGACACTTTTAATTTCTCCTAAAAACAGAAAAAGAAAAACTCCAACTTTTGAACTATTTGCCATGAGAGCATATGATTCTGAAGATCTGAACTTGTAAATTTTACGAGCATAAAAGAAACAAGAATGATGACTATATCTATTGAAGCTGCTAGATCTAATTAGTGGTATAGAATAACGAGAAAAAAAAATAGTGGTTGGAAATTAAACCTGATAATAGCTTGGCCAGAGAGAAGTTACTGTATGGAGTATAAACCAGATCGATGGTTCTTCTTCTCCAATATCTCTCTGTCTCCTTCTTTGATGATATGTTTTCTCTCAAGTCTCACCCCATCCCCATATTTATGGAGCTAGTTCCTCTCGTAGTAAGTAATAACTAGACAAATAATGTGTTTATTTTATTTTATTTTATTTTGCTAGTATCACAGCTGTAAGTGAGAAACTTTTAGTTTCTTTGGATCCATGTGTGGCCTTCCAAGTCAGAGGGTCACACACTCACACATGACGCACCAACGGAAAAGTCTCACGTATGTACAGTAATCAATTATATAAGAGATTCATGGAACATCACATAATATAAGTGGATAAGACATACATATAAATATATATATATATATAAGATATTGAAACATTTCTATATATTTTATACTGTCATTCACATGAAGTGTTCTATACGCTAATCGTGTAGCAGATTGACATCTAAATAGTGAAATCGAATTAGTTACCAAAAATTTACCGATAACACTTAAGTCGTGTAAACCGTCTAATCACCCGTGTAGTCCAACTGTCTAAAAAGGCCGATTAGGCTATCCTTACGGCATCCGGATACGCCTAAGGCTGGTACTAATTACTAGAACCATGTTTATATGTATATAAGTCTTGTTTTGTCCTATTAAAATAAAATCTTCTTTTGTCCGCCAGCTCTTTTTGATCTCAATTGCAAAACAATAAAATAAAATAAAATTTGACATCAAACTCACGGATAACGGTGATTAGCAGATATGAATTGTCATCATGCATATTTTATACGATAACAATTTATATAAGCATTAAATAACAAGATGAATTGCATTGCTATAATAGTACTAGCTAGGTCTTTTTATATTTTATATTATGGTCGTTATTAATTAATTTATTTATTTTTAACAATATCTATTACAGATATAATACTAAAAGTAAAAAGTTAATAGCTTAAAGTTTTGACTTTTGTATGATCTAGAAATTGATAAGTTTATAGGTAAACATTTTGAGTTAAATATTAATAATTAAATGTTTTTACTTATTTAATGCGCTTATGATTTATTTAGTGCTAAAAGTATTTGAATCTTTTTCTACACATTTAGAGCTTCGATTTCACTGGTACTTAATAAGTAAAAAAAAAAAACTATAAGCTAATAGAGTCAAAAGTTAAAAAATAATAATATATTTTTAAATTAAAAAAGGATCAAAGTAATGTTGTTAAAGGATCAAAATAGTAATATATGATTTATTTTTCTTTATTCGAAGAGGCCACGAAAGCCAAACAAAACCAAATACAAACAAAACAGCCCAACCAAGTATAGTAATTTATGATATATATTATCACTTTTTCTTTTTCTGGTTTCCTTTAGTATAAAAGTTTGATTTTCCTTTTAATTCATTTGAAGTTGTTACTTGTTACTATTAAATTGTTTCAAAAATATTTAGTCCAACTATAAATTATTGGAGATATATAGATAGAAAGAAAAGATGGATAAGTAAACAAAATAATATGAATTTCAATATTATGACATGAAAGAGATTTAAATGTTGGAATTATAGAATCGTATACCGGCATTGAAAAAGTAAGTACTGCATCCAATTCTTTTAGCATTTTTCATACAGTCTCTATTCTCTAAGCATTTATAAATTTCATTGTGTTGTAATTAAATAGAATAAATGAAGAAAAATTGAAGAACAGAGTGAGAGATTGAGAGAAAGAGACAACGGAGAGAGAGACAAAGCTTTTTGTATTGACGTCTCTGAGAGATTGTATTTTCTTATTAAAAGTCTCCCATTTCTTAACAGTACAAAGGATATATATTATAGGCAAAGGAAAACTAACCCTCTATCAATAGACATGACGCCGGTTCGGTTCGAACCGGCAAACCGAACCGGAACCGTTTGGAAAAAATCGGAACCGGAACAGGATTTTCCGGTTCCGATTCTGGAGCCATACCGGGACAGTTCTGGTTCCGGTTCTAAATTTTGTGGAACCGTCCGGTTCGAACCGGACTGGAACCGGCGGTTCGGTTCCGGTTCGAACCGGACGGTTCCACAAAATTTATATATATATATTTTTAAATTTTTTTTTTAAACTAGATCTAAGAAATCAGATCATCAGTTTATCACTGATTCACTTCCTTCATCCCTCTCTCTCTCTCTCTCTCTCTCTTTCTCTCTTTCTCTCTCACACCCAAATCAACCCCAAATCCACTCACGCACCACTCCACCAGCCACCAAGCCACCACCGTGATTCGGCGACGACGTCGGCCATCATCATCGGCCGATCGGCGTTGGTCATCTTCTTCTTTCTTCTTCTTTCTTCTTCGTTTTCCCCGGTTTCTTCTTCTTTCTTCTTTCTTCTTCTTTCTTCTTCGTTTGCCCCAGTTTCTTCTACTTTTTGCTTGGATCGAACGGCGGAACGAGAGAGATCAGACTATCCGAGATGAGATTGGGGGTGTATAAGTGTATTGTGTGTGTGTGTTTGAGTTTTGATTGGGTTTGTGGTGGTGTGTGAGTGTGTGTTTGAGTTTTGATTGGTTTGATTTGTGGTGTACTGGTGTGTGTGTGTGTGTGTGTGTGTGTGTGTGTGTGTGTGTGTGATGAAAATTGATGAAGGTAATTAGGGATTGTAAATTTGGTTTGGGTCAAGTGTAGGGAAGTGATTCATGAATCAATGATTGTGTTGATTTTGTTTTTTTTTTAAATTATAAAATAAAAATCGGTTCCGAACCGCCTGAACCGGTAGAACCGGACCGGAACCGTGGAATCGGAACCGGAACCACCGGTTCCGAACCGGAATCGAATCGGAACTCGAACCGGCGTCATGTCTACCTATCAAGTCTTACAAGTTATATGCCTTAGCCATGAAGTATATGATTTGTTCTTCTCCACGTGTCATCAAGTGGGCATCAATGTGGAAATCCATTTAATATCACAACACTCCCCATTGGATTTTAACAACTTGTTTTTAATTTGCTAGGTAAAAACCTATTGGGATAAAAAAAAACCTCGGCAAAAATATATACAATAATCTTCTAGGTCTTGTGATGTTAGATGTTCTCAATACTATCTCGTTAAAAACTTTGTCAGGAAAACTCAGTGGAATAAAACCCGATCGAAGGGAAAAAGAGTATAATGTATATATGCCCAGAATTTATTGTTTTCTTCAAAACATTTCTCATATTTATACTTTGCTGAAAACCCAGTGGGATAAAAACCTTAGTAAAGATCTTCATTGATCTGTCGGATCAAATTAATATTTATGATGATCTTTTGGATCAAGATAACATATATACGATGATTAGCAAGATCAAAGTAATATTTACAATGATCTTCTTGATCAAGTCAACATATATACGATGATCAACTAGATAAATGTAATATTTATGATGATATTTAGGAATCAAATAATTTTTGGGTGTGCTTATAGAATTGCCTCATTAAAACCTTATCAGAAAAACCCAATGAGACAAAACTTGATTGAAAGGAAAAACAGCACAATGCATGTATACCCCAAATAATTATTATTCTTCAATTGATATGCTCCCCCCCCCCCCCCCCCCCCCCCCGATGGGACGCTCCCCATGATAAAAGTTCTTTTAAAGCAATCTTCTGGATTGCTAGAACTGACGCATACAGATGTTCATTTCATGAAATGAAATAACGTCATAAATTATTGGAGGGAGTATAAGCAAATGCTTGCTTTATGGAATAATATCCATATGGAATCTTTTCAGAATCTTTTCAACATATTCTGATTGATGGACAAGCATTCCATTTTGATCTATATTCGATTTTCAGGTCGAGACAATATTTTCTTTCTCATTCCTTTATGAAGACACATGAGTATATAATATGATTATTATATCCTTATCTTATCGGATATTAACTGAGACGGTTATACCACATCCGTTCATATTGTTTTTAATCCATATAAGGATTTTTGTATGTTCATCAAATACAGATTACGAGATCTCGATTTATATGCGTATATCTCATATATTGCGTATAAATAAATAATATGAATATTTAAACAATTTATTTGGAGACACAGCATAAGCCAGTCCTGAGACACAACATAAGCCAGTCCCGAGACACAACATAAGCCAGTCCCGAGACACAGCATAAATCAGTCTCATATATTTCATAAAATAACAGTTTCAGGGTCATGATATCACTTTAGACACAGCATAAGCCAGTCTCAAAAATATTTAGTCAAACTATAAATTATTGGAGATATATAGTTAGAAAGAAAAGATGGATCAGTAAACAAAATAATATGAATTTCAATATTATGACATGAAAGAGATTTAAATGTTGGAATTATAGAATCGTATACCTGCATTGAAAAAGTAAGTACTGCATCCAATTCTTTTAGCATTTTTCATACAGTCTCTATTTTGTAAGCATTTATAAATTTCATTGTGTTGTAATTAAATAGAATAAATGAAGAAAAATTGAAGAACAGAGTGAGAGATAGAGAGAAAGAGACAGCGACGAGAGAGAGAGACAAAGCTTTTTGTATTGATGTCTCTCAGAGATTGTATTTTCTTATTAAAAGTCTCTCATTTCTTAACAGTACAAAGAATATATATTAAAGGCAAAGGAAACTCACCCCCTATCAAGTCTTACAAGTTATATGCCTTAGCCATGAAGTATATGATTTGTTCTTCTCCAAGTGTCATCAAGTGGGCATCAATGTGGAAATCCATTTAATATCGCAACACATTGTGATTATTTTGCTTATAATAAAGTGAATGGAAAGAAAGTTTAACAACTCACATTGTAAGATATCAAAATTCAACACCACAAAAATCCATCAAATTTTATTTATTTATTTATTTTGACAAACAGATTTTATTTATTTAAACCACTACTCCAACTAAAAAATGATTCGATTTGTGGTATTTGTTTGCCATCAAAACTAGGAACTTGGAGATGAGACATAATGAGCTGTGAGCATCAATCCAAAGAATCTTATTCGATTTAAATTAATTTTTTTTTGTGAATGATAAGTTCATCGAAATCTACATATAAACAAAAATTGAGAATTTTTCAAGCACTATAACTATTTTTCTTGAATTTTCATATATTTCGTCATTTTTCCGATGCCTTCATATTAAAAAAATCAGGATAAATAGTTTTAATGCATGAAAATTTTACAAATTTTATTCATATGTAGATTTCAATTATCTTATCATCCATACAAAAATTCAGATCAAAATTCATTCAAATCGATGTAATTTCATGGTGTTCCTTACCGAAATTAAAATAAGGGATCCCTTATGAGAAGCTCAATATATATATATATATATATATAAAGTTATGTTGTTCCAAACATTTTTTTCGTTTGGGCTAGGCTTCCTGACAACACGTCGTTGAAGTGCATCAAAAGATTTACATTTTGTTCTACCTCGCAAGAGCACGAGTCAAGAGACTAGTATAGCAACAAGCAAGGGTATAGTTCCATAGGGAGGTGGAATCCGTCGACCGTCTCTAGTTTAACTAAACACGAATAGGGGTGTGTGTGTGTTATTGTGTGCATTAAAAGTAAATATTGCAATGCAACCATAAATTATATACAATAATATTTACAATGATAGAATGGAATGGAGAGATATGAGATGTAAATGGTTACAATAAGAAGATAACTCTATAATAACAATCACACAATTTCATACAAACATGTCTATCAATGATGAAAGTCGTACTCACTTAATCCTCGCCAATATTCTCTCTTGAGCAACAAAGGCTATACCCACGTGCACCAACAGACCTATCTCTCGATGGCTACTCGAAATTACACACGAGTTCATTAAGAACTATGAGACACATTTAGCGATTATGCATGCAAAGCCTCGTGTATCTCTACCTTACTCTACATGCAGTGGAGATTTAATCGAGCACGTTGAGTGCATCACCCCTCGGTTCATAGCACACAACCAAAGCTCATTTAAGTGGTGGCTAATCACTCAAAAGCATTAAGAACTTAAATAACCACTCAACAATCAACAAATATACTCAACAAAAGAGGCAACAATGCTAGGTTTACTTCAAATCCCTAATGAATGAAAGTACACATCAAATAAGAAACAAAAGTACAAGAAAATAAATACAAAATAGATAGAAAGGAGAACCCATCCGATACCAGGAAACGAACAACGGGCTTTCATAGTTGTCAATCGCGATAGTCCTGACCACTAGACGATTACGGCGGTCTCTATTCTCTTGAATGCATAACTCTCTCAATAAAAGAGAAAGCTCTCGTTATCCCTCTAATCTCCCAAAGATGGATGACTAAAATGGGACACAAGTTCACCATACAACAATGCACCAATAGTTGATTGTTATCATTAAGAACATTCAATTCAAGTTAATGGTGCATCCTCTTGATTAAAGAATTTACCAAAATCAATTCATCACCCAACCCAAGCCATGGGATGAGCAATTGTGTCTTAATAAAAAGACCGAGTGAGCACAAGAATATAGAACCAAAGCCTAATATAGCATTATGTGGATGTGATTTCTAAGACATCGAGAGAGATTAGAGATTAATTAAAGAGACACGAGTTTACGATATACTTGCACATTTGAGGGATTAAGTGAGTCTAGTGCTTAATTAGAAGGATTGTTACGATTGAGTCATTTCTTTAGCGTAATCACATATTTTATGTATCTCTCCATTCCACCATATCCATGTACATATTATTTATGTAATTTATTTAGTTATATTATTATTTACTTTTCCGCACACACAGCACACGAGTTTGTTCGGCGTGTTGTAATAATAGCTAGAACTAGAGATAATCGACAGATTCCACCTCCCTGCGGAACGATCATTGCTTGCCTTTGTGCTAGTCCCTGTGGCTTGCACGCTTGCGGAGCCAAACTTAATGTTCAATCTTTTGACGACATTGCAACGACGTTTCGATCAATTTGTTGGATTATCTAATCAATAGGGTCAAGAATGGGATTTCTGATTTTTTTCAAATATCACTTCAAAAATGTCCCTTGGGAAAGACCTACAATTTCAGGATTGGATCTCAACGTGCTTATGGAAGTCGATAGGGAGTCCCTTGAAAGGACATTTAATGAAGGGGAGGTTTGGGAAGCGGTAAATGGTTGTGATGGCAACAAGGTGCAGGGACCAGACGATCTAAATCTCAATTTTGTTAAAGCTAATTAGGGCTCGATCAAAGATGATTTTATGAATTTCATCAAAGGTTTCCATGAGGATGGGGCAATCGTCAAAGACATAAACAATACTTTTATCACTTTTATCCCATAATGTGGCAATCCTGGATTTCTTTCGGATTATAGGCCTATAAGCCTGGTGAATTCTATGTACAAGATACTAGCGAAAGTACTTGCAAATAGATTAAAGGTTGTGATGGGTGACATTATAAGTGAAAAAATGATCAGCTTTTGTGAAGAATAGGAACATTTTGGATAGCTTCGTGGTGGCGGAAGAAATCATCCAATCTTGGAAAAGTGACAAGGAAGGTGGTTTAATCATCAAGTTGGATTTCGAGAAAGCCTATGACAATGTAGATCATGATTTTTTAGACGGTATGATGAAATGTATGGGGTTTGGGGAGAGGTGGAGACAATGGATAAGGAGTTGTGTTTCCACTCCAATGCTTTCGGTCTTGATTAATGGAAGCCCTACTTCTCAATTTGGTGTGGAGAGAGGCCTGAGACAGGGTGACCCTTTATCCCTGTTTTTGTTCAATATCGTTACGGAGGGATTGCATTGTTTAATCAAGAAGCCTGCTGGTTTAGATATGGTGAGAGGCCACGTTGGTGATGAAACTATCCATATAACACATCTTCAATTTGCGGACGATACAGTCTTATTTCTCAAACCAAAGATGACGTATCTTCATAATGCAAGAAGACTTCTAATGTGCTTTGAGCTAGCTGCTGGTTAAAGCTCAACTGTCATAAATCCTGTCTTGTAAAAATCAGTAAAGGAGGTTCCGGGGATATGTATTGAGCAAATACTTTTCACTGCCGTCAAGCCACCTTACCCATCACATACCTCGGCCTTCCACTCGGGGTTAGACCATCATCCAAGGCTTTTTGGAATCCTGTTGTGAAACGTATTGAGAATAGGATGGCTCCGTGGAAGAGAAAGTTCCTAAACAAGGGTGGCAGGCTGGTACTCATCAAAGCAGTCTTGTCCAGCATATCCCAGCGTATTATCTCTCGATTTTTAAACCCCCCTCTAGAGTGGCCAGCACCATTGAAAGACTGCAAAGAAGTTTCTTTTGGGGAGATGAGGTTGAGAAGAAAAAAACTCACGCTGTCAACTGGGATACAATTTGCAAAAGTAAGAGTTTAGGCAGTCTCAGGATTGGTAGAATGGGTGACAAGAATAGGAGTTTATTGGCAAAATGGATTTGGAGATTCAGTTCAGAGGACGGCTCTCTATGGAGGAGAGTAATTTGTGCTAAATACGGAATATCTACTCAGGCTTTAACTTGGGACTGGAAAGGTTCTTGCAGTCCTTTTCCTTTTGTTCAGGCAGTGGCCAGCCTCTACGTTACGGGTTCCAGTTCGGAGAAGATTGTACGGAGTGGTTTGAAGAATGTGATAGGCAATGGTAAAAGGAGCTCGTTTTGGGATATAGACACAGGGGAAAATGGCAAGTTGAGGGATGCTTGTCCGTGAATTTTTGCTCTCTCAACCCGTAAACATGGGGTCATAAGCGAATTCGGGAGATGGAAAGGAACTCAGTGGGTTTGGGAAATACCTTTGCGGAGGCCCTGTTTCGATTGGGAAAATGAGCAGTGGCGAGTGTTCATGAGCTGTTTGGATCGCATAACCATTTATAACTCTGTTATGGATAGCATTGCCTGGGTGCACACTCCAAACGGTCATTTTACGGTTGGCTCATTTCGTAAATGCTTAGAGGCTGATTCAACAGAAAATCCTACTGACTTCAGGTTCAATTGGCAAGGGGTAAGTCCACCTAAGGTCGAAATCTTCTTATGGAAGCTGTTAAAAGGCATGACCATGGTAAGGAAAGTCTTGCAAAGGTTTGGGTATGACCCTATAGCCAATCTGTTGTGCCCTCTTTCTGACAAGGAGGAGGAATTAATCGACCACTTATTTCTTCATTGTCAATGGTCTTGGGATCTGTGGTCGGTATGTATGATTTGGTGGGATGTGGTGTATTGTACAACTAACTCAATGTTGGATTGGTTCCATAACTGGTCAGGTTTATACCCGAAGGCTAAGTACAGACGAGCCTGGAACACGTTACTTTTTGCGGTCACTTGGACCATTTGGGAGGCTCGAAATCAGCAGGTTTTTAGAAACATTCAGACAACTATTTCTCAAGCCTCTGACACTGTTAAGTTTCGTGTAGCCTGGTGGTTTAAGCATTAGGGGAAAGGAATCAAAACTCCCATTTCTACAATGCTTTTAAACCTTAAGAAGAGCTGTATCTTGACAAATTCTGGTCACCACAATAAAATGACAAGCTGGAACCCTCCTTCAACAAATGCTTTGAAATTCAATGTGGACGGTTCGGCCAGAGGAGACCCCGAAAACGCTGGGATAGGAGGGGATTTAAGGAACAATTCGGGCCAGATTTTGGGGTTGTTCTCGCTGTTTGTGGGGAAGGGAAACTCAAGACTTGCTGAGATTTTAGCTATCCAAAAGGCTGTTTCCTTGTGTACACTTTCTAATTCACTTATTGGCAAAGAGATTGACATAGTTAGCGACTCATCTGAGGCAGTTTCTTGGGTGAATACTGATGGTAAGGGGAACCTGGTCTACAAGAATATTATTTTGGAAATTCGTCACTGTTTGTCTATTTTAAGAAACACGCGGGTCATTTTCAATCCCAGAACTAGTAATTCTTTTGCTGATAGTTTAGCAAAAAATGGCTCTGCTCTGCGTGGGGATAATCTGGACTTGTAATGATTGGCTTTGGTTAGCTGGCTCTGTTTTTCCTGTTTTCGGGTCTAATTGGCTTCGTCGGTTTGCAGCAGTTGAGTAATTTGAAGTTTCAAAAAATTTGCTGAAGCAACGTCTTGTTTCGGAACCTGCAGTCTCTTTCGACATCACCAGCCATGGATATCCACGTTAATGGATTATGTTACTCCATCATCGATATTTTGTTTTTCTGAAAACTCCTCCATGGCATTCAACCATTTCTGAATGATAGAAAGTCTCTTAGGCTATGTTTGGTAGAAGGGAGAGAGAGCATGAGGGATGGTTGAATTAAGGGGGGAGAGAGAGTAGGAGGGATGGAGAGGATAACATATATCTTTCATGTTGTTTGGTATTGAAAAGATGGTTGAATGGATGGATTTGTATATAATTTATAAAATTACTATATTGCCCTTTAATAAATTGGAGGTTAATAAAAAATTTGAAGGCATTATTGTGATTTCCCTCCAATTTTTCCTCCCCTCTCTCATCCTCCATAATAGGAGGGATTGGTTTTGGTGGGCCTAAAGGGAGGAGAGCTCCCTCCTCTTCTCATCTCCCCTCTCTTTTCTCTCCAACCAAACAAGGGATTGGAGCTCTCCTCTCATCCCTCTCTCTCTCCTACCCTCTCCCTCCCTCCATTTTTCCCTCTTACCAAACAAAGTGTTAGAGATAGCTTTTCTGAGATTGGTGTGAGGACAGTCCCAGGGTGTTCTTGTGTTTTTGTTTTGTTTTTCCTGGGTTTCCGTCTTGTTTTCTCTTTGCTTCTTGGCTGGCGTGTTGCCCCTTGCTGTGTTCCTGTCCTGTTGGTTTCTGGTTGCTGTTTGTTTGATGTTTTGTTGCCTTGTGAGGCTGTTTAATGAAATTTGCTGTTAAAAAAAAAAATCTAATCAATACAATGAAGGAGTGTATATTTCAGTAATCTTTGGACAAGCACTACAACTGTTGGTGCTACTTTTCTCCTGATTCTCACTGTGATACAAAACGTTTGCTCTGTTATGCAACTATAGGGAAAGACAATGGGATTGGAGGAGGTCTACTTTCATTAAGATTGAACAGTTTGTTTTCGCTTCTTCTTTTTTCTTCTTTTGCTGTTGCAAGATTTGTGTATTTTTGCATGTAATGCTTGTATTTCCGTATGTATTTTAATATTAAGTTCGGAATTAAAAATTCTAATTGTCATTCTAATTTAATAAAGCACATTTTATGGGCTTTAGCTTACCATCTCTTTTATTCATGAGCTTAGTTTTGTTATGAGCCCATCTTGTAGGTGTATTGACCCAAAGATATATAAAAAGGGTAATATTTGTATTTCAGTTTGTTAGTGACTTATTGATGGTGACAATTTAATTCATATATTCCCTTAAAAAAATTCAGATATAATATTTGATAAGTAAAAATGTAAGATAAATAATCAGTAATGTATATCGATTTGCTTGCTGCTACTGTATGTGGTATTTATTAAGTAATCAGTAATGTATATCAATTTGCTTGCTGGGTTAGGGGAGAGAATACACAACATTGATCTAGATCCAAAGACTAATAAATAGGTTTGTATGTAAATATATATGAAAATTTTTATCTTAGTACGCACTGATAAATATTTATATCAGTTTGCATTGAGGAGAAAATGACAATATATATGTATATAAAAAGACAAAAAGATTATCAATTTGCCAACTGACCTATCATAGCTTATGATACAACTAGGATATATATTTGGGAAGTATTGTATCATTGATAATTTGATATCTACGTGATAAATAACATTTTAAAAAAATGATAAATAACTTTGATGTCTTGCATTGGCGCATTGCTATATTATTATTTTTTTTTCTGACAGTGAATCTATTTGTATTATATTATCAGAGAGATTCTCAATGTACAAATATATAATCACATAAAATAATATTCACGTCATAAGTGTGATTTCGATGTTCATAGCTTCAGCATATGAAAACAAACCTTGTTCTCCATCCCTCTAAATTGTATATATTTTTTTATTAACTGATCAAGATTCAAGATTGTATTGTAATTGATGTCGGGAAAAGTGTGATATTCACCGTATAACAAATAATGTTACCAGAAAAATAAGATGAGAGAATCCAATCACACAACACAAGAATTTACGTGGGAAACTCAAAACAGAGAAAACAATAGCTGTCGAGACGACAAGAGAAAAATATTACTATGTAGAAAATTGTTACAACAACAATATTCCAAAAAAAAATTTCTAACTCCAAACCCCAATTACAATCGAACACTACCGAACCCAAGCTCACAACCGAGCTTACATCTTTGCTCTTAGCCCAGAGTCTCCCCTGGATCTCCCCGGGGTCTCACTCCTCGAATTCAACAACTCTTGTTTCCAAGTGTCTCTCTAAGTGTTGTCAACCAAAGAATAAGCCTCACTATTTATAGGGTTAGTATTTTTGGTCTCTAAGGAACCTAACTTCCATAGCAGTTAGGAACCACCTAACAAGTAATCCAGAAACGAAAGCTTCCCTAACAAGAAAACCGGCTCCGACACGTTTTCTCATGTCTTTTAAGAGTTTCACATGCCAATCCGGGCTCTAAAGTAGTGCATACACCACCTTCATCGCATAGCAACACGCAGATGCTGTGTAGAAATCTTCGGTGGCTTGTATGGACACATCCGGTACTGGATTTAGGCTCCGTTTTCACTGTTGGCTTCTTCTTGAACTCTTCTTTCCAACGTCAATTGAATCTCAATCATCTGAATCCGTTTGGACCATTTTCGCATCAGTTGAGGATAATACCTATCCTCTATATCCAGGCCAATACCCACGACACAACAAAGTTATGAGGATAAGACTCAATAAAGACAGGAGATGCACACATGGTCACATGGATCATGGATGGGGATTTTAATTGCAATAAATATCAAGTGACCACACTGACAGTGAGAGTAGGCAAACAATCAAGTTTTTTTCACGTGTTGCTACTTGTGCTGTCGGCATCCATTGTATAGCTAGGTGAACACGATGACATATGAAAAGAAGATACAGTTCACATAAGCAATGACATATTGGCCGATGGTTGAAAACTTTAAAAAGAAGCTTAATTATTGAGTTTCAAACCCTAATATTGTATATACATCATTTTACATTTATCTGTTGAATCATAAAGTATGTCGAGAGTCTTCTATTGGTATTTAAAAAAAAACTAATTATTTACATTGTTTTATTTTAATTCAAATTATTTTAACCATCTTAAATTAAAAAAAAAAACTAATCTAGTCCCATGTAAATCCTAGTCATCGAATCCGTTTGGACCACTTGAATTGCAATCATCCGAATCCGTTTGGACCACTCTCGTATCAGTTGAAGTCATTTCGTTCATATGGGAATACAAGCCGAATCCTAATTTTCCCATTCGGCGAAAATGCCCAAAACCTTCGTCCCTTTGAAGTCATAGGTGTTTGAACCCAATTTTTCCAACACTTAACATTGAGCCATATTGTGCGTTAGTTGATTGAGCTGATTTCAATGGCCACTTGGTTTCTTGTATTTATCCTTAGAAAACAAAATTATGATTATGATGATTGTTTTCTTACTTTCTTTTCTAAGATTCTTGGGTAGAAAGGCGTGAAAGGATTACAAAAGTTCCAATTTTATAACAGCCATTGGATCAAGGAGTTTGTATGTGAGAAGTTTTGAGTGTATAATAGGCCCAAAATTTATTAAAAAAATGTAAAAGAAAAAAGTCCAAATATGTTAAGGTTTATTTGCCGAACCTGTTTTTTATCCCAAAGCCCGGCCCAAAACCCAGCTGAAGGGAAGAATTAAGAAACTACCCCCACAGTGCCGCCGTTTTATCGATGATTCCCAAATCATTACAAAACATATCGAAGCGCCCGATCACATCAATATTCTTTTGCTGACGTGTCATGACACGTCTCCTGCAAGACGAGAGAACCTGACCAGCACGTGAGCAATTTCCATCATGGAGTCTCATTTCAAATTTTCGATGGTTGTTCGATGTATTCTCAGGCACCAACATTGAGACTTGAGAGGATTGGGTCTGCTCTAGATCGCGGGTAAGTGTGCGTAATTTATTCTCAATTGTACTGAATACTTAGGTGGTGTCCTCCCTGCAAATTCTTTTGTGGTTTTGATTTCATTTGTTGTTCATCATTTTGATAGAGTCTGTTGGTTTGATTATCAGAGTTGCTAATCTTGTATTTGGAGGTCATTACAAGTGATCGATTTGGTTCAATGGAAACATGAATTCTTGTTGGTTGATTTGTATTTAAGCAACGATACTGCTACCATCCATGGATTCAAGTGTTTCTAGGTCATTATTAATTCAAACTATAGTGCATTGTTTTCAGGTGAATTAGATTGTTGTTTTTTAGAGAATCATTCGATTATAATAAAGTAGATGTCGTTGATTTCGGGAATATTTGTTACATTTCCCTAAATTTTGCACAGGTGATTAGTTTTGGCCACCTCCAATAATGTTGCAAGTGATATCCTATGACCAGCCTCTATAATGTTTTGGCACTGGAAATTACTCTTATTGAATTAAATGTACATGTTGCCTCTGTAGTTAATTTGTCTTTGATTTAAACTCAATTTTTACAAGCTAAGCTTCAATTAAATGGAAAAGTTGTTGTTTGTGTCTGTGTTTTTGTAAATTGTGCAATGTGAGCAGCCATTGCCTCAGAGAGAAGCTTCATCTTTGTCATCAAACCAATATGATGTTATAATTGAATGTTGATTGAATACTATTTATATAAAACCAATATGTTATACTATTATCAAATATATTGTTCATTGTTTGCAGTACTTGAAACTGTTTATGAGAATTAGAATTCGGATTCCAGTGTGACCATTTTTTTCTTTTATTTTAATGTCATTGATCGTGTATAATTACAGTTCCTTGTTTCCCGTAAATGAGGTTAGTTACATGTTAAATTTAATTGAGGGGACACCGGCTTTTTAGTATATTCAAATTCACAAATGCATCAAAATATAATGGGTTACTGGTTTCTCTTAAGAGTGTTTGTTTTGCGATCAAATATTCACAATCTTCTCATTGTACTTGTCTACCATTGATTTACTTGTTCAGGAACCTGCACACTAGTGATTGGGGATCAGGTAGTGGAGCTGCCTTTCTGCTACCAGATGACTGCCAATTGGATGCGAAGCATATATACTGTTGCATTAACAATTTATTTACTAACAAGCGTATCTCTACATATAGTATATCTTACAATAGTTTTTACCTTCAACAATTGATTTACTTGAGCAGAAGCTAACATGTATTGGTTGCAGCTCTGTATATCTTACAATAGTACAAATTGTTGCAGCTCTGTATTGGTTGGACGCGTTCAATGGCAAGGTTTTTCAGAATTTCATGCCTTTGGGAGATATTTACAAACTCTCTAACAGATACCTTATAGATGATACATTAATTGTACAAGCCGAGCTTGTTTTGGAATAGAGTTGCAATGCAAATTGAAGACAGATGGTTATGTATTCAATTAATCAACTATGGAGATGATAATCTAATTATCTCAATCATTTGCGCAGTGTAAATTGAATCAATTATAAAAAAATTGTTGAAATTGAAAATAAGTATGCACTTTCAGTTTTTTTTTTTTTTTTTTTTTAAGACTTACACAAAGACCAAAAGCATTTAACATATCAATTTGACATATTCCAGATTTCCAGTTGCTTTCAAGCCTCAACTTTGTTTAAATTGTTTACTATATTTATATGTGTACTGATGATATTGAAAGAGAGATGTTTGATAAAATGCCTAAGCTAACACTCAAAACAGAGCACAAGAGAATGTTGAAGCCATTGAAGCTTCAGAGAAAAACTGAGATATTTCTTGTTAACTGATTACAAATTGAGCTCTTGCTCGTTTTTATACACTCATGCCAACTGCATGTCATAACTGATTCTTAGAGATAAGGTTGCCACCTGGACATTTTGGTTATAATTCTGTTAGTATCACAAATCTCTTTTTCCCGCCAAAAGTTGTTGATCAGCTGATGATGATAGATCATCATGATGGAGTTTGCTACGTCTCGTGCTTATTGGATAGGTTAGCATTGTAGTACAGTTTCCTGTGTAGATTAGCTGAGCTGATGATTGATCACTTGAATGCCCAGTGCTCTGTTTCTGGTTATTACCTTCAACATGATTGTTACCTCTAACAGATGAGCTGCAATGTCATGTATATACAAGTCTACTTTTATATATCCAGCTCTTTTTGTGTCTGCATCTCACTTGCAAAATATATAAATATTATATATATATATATATATAGTCTTTTTCTCCTCGGTGCGTACTGATATAAAATATATCAGTAGATACAGACTGAATCAAAGCAATTGAATTTAAGAATCAACATACAACGCACTAATAATCTATCGGTACGTAGGTGAAAATTTTCTTATATATATAAATAATTTGAGGGTTCACACTCAATAACGGTTATTATTAATTTATTAGAGGGTATGAATTGTCGATATGAGTTGAATTATACTTTGAACTTAATCATTTTGTTTTTTAACATGCTTTGAAATCAAACTTTGGTTGATATGTCGCATCGACTTCAATCAACAAAATGCAACTACCAAGGAGAGCCTACCTACCCATTTGCCCTTAGTGATGATTGGAGTTAAGAATTAAGATACATTTTTTTAATTCATATTATCTGTTAATCTAATCATATTTTTCTCTAATCTCAAGTATGTTTCTCTCTTTTTTTTAAAGAATATGATATATTCTGATAATTATTGGATAAAAATTAAAGAAGATTTCGATATGCTTATAAGACAAAATTCTGTAGGTGGAAATTGAGTTTGCTAAAACCCAACTGTAGTAGTGAGTTGGTTTTCCGTGGTGTTTGAAATTTGAATGCATATTGTTGCCTTTGAATATTTGATGTAATTTAGAGTAAACATTTTTATTATTGTTTTCGTGGATTTTCTTTAGCCATGTTGTAGTGTTTAATTGATCATTTTTGGATCAAAACAACACCCTCACGGATGGCATCAATTCTATATACGATTGCTATAGAAATTTACTAAATGAATGCTGTCAAACAAACAAATAAATAAAGAGAGAGAAGAGACAGAGAAGGAAATTGCTCAATTTTTAATTAATACTATAGAGAATGATAACGGTGACACCAGAGAGGATTCGAACCATATACATATATATATTTCCAAAAATAAAGTATTACATTGTTATATAAATTAGGATTTTTTTTAGAGAGGGGATTTGAATCTGCAATCTCATGATGCAGATATAAAGGGTTTATCATCGGACCAACCTCATCTCGTACGCGAACCAGGAATGTTATTATACTGAACGAGCATTTTTATTATCAGGCCACGTAAAATGGTGCAAATTAATTGATTTTAATCTTATGGTTACACTTACCCAAGTAAAGAATGACACTAGAGCTGGGGCCTTTGTTCTTGCGAATGCTAAATTCATTTGTTCTTGGAGGTTGCCAAGGCAGCAGAAGGAGAATTCCTCTCTCTCTCTCTCTCTCTCTCTCTCTCTCTCTCTCTCTCTCTCTCTCTCTCTCTCTCTCTCTCTATATATATATATATAATAGAAATTTGAGTAAGAGTTCCTCCATATTAATATTGAAAGACTTGTTGGTAATTATTAATTTGCTATTTATTTTTAGTTTGACAAGTCTCAGCAATTAAGGGAAATTTATTTAAATAAAGAAGTTTTGAACTCATTTTAAAGCTTCATTAATGTATCTTCTCAGATCAAGGGAGGATTAAGGGAGGATTAAGGGAGGTTTCATTGAGAGTGGTGTTAACCTAGTCACAGAATAACACCTTACTATAAAAGAAAAATCTTTGAACATGAAAACAAATTGTTTCTGATTTAAAAAAATTTATTACAATTGAATCATTAATTTCCGTCGTCCATCTTTATGATGAATAGTTGGAGATCAATTATGGAAAAAAAAATATTTTTTAAATTTATTTGATCTTCACCATCTAACTCAAAAAATGGGTGGTGTATATGATATTCATTTAAAAAGGAATCTTTTTTAGATTCAAGAAGTTATTTGGGTGGCTCTATTGTAACCCACAAAATATCTTCCTAAATTGATGTTTTAATGAAACTTTTTTATTTCTAAAATGCCCTTATATTTAATTACTTAAAATACATAGTTTTAAAATTAGAAATTAAATTTACTTTCTACACCTATAAGTTAAACACCTAATCAAAATAAACTAATCAAACCCAACATCAATCAAAAAATATAATTTTTTCTTCACGTATAGTCAATGGATGGATGAACAAATAATTGATTTTATGAATTCTGAATGTATTCATACGTTTACTTTTATTTTTATTATTGTTTTATGATTGAATGAAAAAATTGTTACAATTCTAATTTTGTAGAACTCTTTTTTTTAAAGCGGTTATGGAATTCAATCAATTCTATACGGTTCTCAAACACAACTCACTCACTTTAGTATAATTCAACTACAAAATCTTATTAATTTAATTAGTTTGTAAACTGAAAAACTTGGCAGATGGATTAAAAAACAAATTTTAAAATTAAAAAAAAACATTGTTTGATGATTGGAAAAATGGTTTTTTTTTAAACGGAGAAAATGATCGAGCCATTTCAATACTAGATTTTGGCCCCCTTTCCTATGTTTTTGTTCGTATCTTGGGTGAAATCGAGTATCTAATGGCTCGATGGAGAAGTGTGCAGGCAAATATGGTCAAACATGAGTATTGTAGCTAAAAATCAGAGTTTTGGGGTAGAAAATGCAATTTTGATGAGTTTTGGGCTCTAATACAATTGGTGTCGCGGTGGTGGTGTCATTCTGGATTGGCCGCGACATTGAAGGACAGAATTTCCCATGGTCGAACTGCTGCTGCTGTTGCAGCTGTTGTTCGGGTGCGACATTGAAGTTCAAATGTTGCCGCAGTCATGCTGCCGCCTCAGATAATCGCGGTGTTCCTTGGCGGCATGCTTCACAGCCTCTTCCGTGGTCGTGATGCCGATGCCGCTCCGTTCCACATCGGCGATCCCTTGCGGCACTTGTGCCAGCTCAACGTTTTTGTTGGATTCTTGCCCTATTTTGGAAACTCATATAAATACCTCACATTATTTCTCTTTCATAGAGCTACACGAGGAGAACTTCCACAGAACCAAAACCCTTCTTTCACCATCACTTCCACCATCTCTTCCACACACCTCTTTCCTTACATCATCCATCACCATTTTTGGAAAGTTATTCAAGGAAGGATAAGCAGAATCTCAAGGAAGAAAGGAAAGCCCACATGGCCATTATAGGTTTTCTCTACAATCTGCTATTGATCCTGGGACCTGAGACATCATGTTGTTTCAAGCAAAGCCTTGACAGCTCTGCTACTCATTAGAATTTGTTAATAATTGCATAATGTTTATATATAAACTATGGATGTTATTAAATTTTTATTGATTATTTTAAATCAAAATTTTATTTTTTATGATAGACAAATTAACATTTATTTTAGCATTTAATTAAACTTTCTTTTTAAATCATATATTGTCAGATCAGGGGATATTCGTTAATCGTAATTCTCAACATTTTACAATTTAATAGATAAATGTAAGACTTCAATCTCCATCACAAAAAGGAAGGGGAAATGTAAATAGACTTTTTTAAAAAGTGGTTTTGCATTTTAGATTATTATTATTATATTTATAAATGAAAATAATATATTTTTTCATAATTTTTTGAAGTAACATAATTAATATAAAAAATTGAAGAAATTTTAATTATTAATTTGTCTCTTAGAAAAAACTTACAAAAATCAAGATAAAAAAGGAAAAATGTAATCCCTAAAATCATTATCATCAACAAATATTATTTTTGTCCCAAAACACATGCCTAACAAAAAAATAATTTTCAAACTTAGTGTTCCTTTTAGGAGCCAAAAAACTTATTTCTGAAAAATGTATACATGGTATGAGTTGTATGTCTTAAAAGACTCTCAAATAAGACATGTAACAGGTAAACCGTAAATAATCCATTTTTACTGCGTTCCTCAAATGCACATAATATTTGAGAATTATGTATCACTATTAAGACTTGCACTGAACGCAAGTCGTAAATAATAACATTTACGACACAACATTTATGTGCGCCGTAAATGACCACATATGTTGTAGTAGTATCATTTTCAAAGAACTCATTTGTTTACCAAAATCAAGCGTTATGCAATTTAGTTTCCATGCACTAGATTAGATTAGTTTAATTAACTTGGTTTCAACCGATGGAACATCCGATCCTAGCGAACGAACTTATATTTTTATTGAACAGATTTTACTGCATCACAAAAGAAGCTGTATATTGTTGTTTGTTTAATTATTTTTGTTGTTGTTTTCTATGACAATGATTAAGTGTGTAATCTATTATGATTTTAAGGTTTTAAAAAATAATTCAATACATTGATTCTGCAAGTAACAACGGAAAAAAAAAAATGATTAGTTTTAGAGTTGAATTTGTATTTTACTTTTATCCAAGTAAAATCCTAGTTGTAGAGTTTTATTTGAATATTATGTTTTTTTATTTGAGTAAATTCTATAATATTTGTTAAAGAGAATAAAGAGACCGTACATAGTTTGAAGAAAAATGTACGTATAAGAATTTTACTTGTTTTGCAGTGGTGGAAGCAAATGAAGAGAAATGGACGCAATGAAAAAATATATAAGTTTAAAATTTAAAAATAAATACTTAAAAGATAGTTTTAGTATTTTAAAAGGTGCAGGGAGTAAAATTAAATAATTTAAATTTTTTAATATGGTTGTGAGAAGAAAAATGGGTGTGGAAAGATATTTTATTGGAGATTTGTATTTATTTAGAAAGCATGGAGAGTTAAAGCCTTTTTAAAGGGGTGGCAAGAGTCACTCACAAAATATCTTCGTACACTCATTTTTCTTCTTGCAACCATATTAAAAAATTAAAACTATTAATTTTACTCTCTTTACCCTTTAAAATACAAACACTACCCTTTATGTATTTTTTTTTTAATTTTAAACATTTTTTTTTCTCATTATACCAATTTCTCTTCATTAGCTTCCACCACTAAAAAAAATTCTTGTATAGTTTCTTTTTTTAAAAAAATTCTAAGTACAGTTTCTTCGTTCCCTTTAACAAATATTATATAATTTACTCAAATAAAAAAAATATCATATTCTAATAAAACTTTACAACTAAGATTTTATTTTGGTACAAATAAAATACAAATTCAACTCTAAAACTAATCATATTTATTTTTCATTGTTATTGATTTGTCTCTTAGAAAAAAACTTAAAAAAATCAAGATAAAAAAGGAAAAATGTAGTCCCTAAAATCATTATCATCAACAAATATTATTTTTGTCCCAAAACACATGCCTAACAAAAAAATAATTTTCAAACTTAGTGTTCCTTTTAAGAGCCAAAAAGCTTGTTTCTGAAAAATGTATACATGGTATGAGTTATATGTCTTAAAAGACTCTCAAATAAGACATGTAACAGGTAAACCGTAAATAATCCATTTTTACTGCATTCCTCAAATGCACATAATCTTTGAGAAATTATGTATCACTATTACGACTTGCACTGAACGCAAGTCGTAAATAATAACATTTACGACACTACATTTATGTGCGCCTTAAATGACCAAATATGTTGTAGTGGTATCATTTTCAAAGAACTCATTTGTTTACCAAAATCAAGCGTTATGCAATTTAGTTTCCATGCACTAGATTAGATTAGTTTAATTAACTTGGTTTCAATCGATGGAACATCCGATCCTAGCGAACGAACTTATATTTTTATTGAACAGATTTTACTGTATCACAAAAGAAGTTGCGTATTGTTGTTTGTTTAATTATTTTTGTTATTGTTTTCTATGACAATGATTAAGTGTGTAATCTATTATGATTTTAAGGTTTTTAAAAATAATTCAATGCATTGATTCTGCAAGTAACAACGGAAAAAAATATAATTAGTTTTAGAGTTGAATTTGTATTTTACTTTTATCCAAGTAAAATCTTAGTTGTAGAGTTTTATTTGAATATTATGTTTTTTTATTTGAGTAAATTCTATAATATTTGTTAAAGAGAATAAAGAGACTGTACATAGTTTGAAGAAACTGTACGTATAAGAAGTTTATTTGCTTTGCAGTGGTGGAAGCAAATGGACGCAATGAAAAAATATATAAGTTTAAAATTTAAAAATAAATACTTAAAAGATAGTTTTGGTATTTTAAAAGGTGTAGGGAGTAAAATTAAATAATTTAAAATTTTTAATATGGTTGTGAGAAGAAAAATGGGTGCGGAAAGATATTTTATTGGAGATTTTTTTTTATTTAGAAATCATGGAGAGTTAAAGTCTTTTTAATGGGGTGGCAAGAGTCATTCACATAATATCTTCGTACACTCATTTTTCTTCCTGCAACCATATTAAAAAATTAAAACTATTAAGTTTACTCTCTTTACCCTTTAAAATACAAAAAACTATCCTTTATGTAATTTTTTTATTTTAAATATTTTTTTTTTCTCATTATACCAATTTTTCTTCATTAGCTTCAACCACTGAAAAATATTATTGTATAGTTTCTTTTAAAAAAAAATCTAGGTACAGTTTCTTCGTTTCCTTTAACAAATATTATAGAATTTACTTAAATAAAAAAAATATCATATTCAAATAAAACTTTACAACTAAGATTTTATTGTTGTACAAATAAAATACAAATTCAACTCTAAAACTAATCATATTTATTTTTCATTGCTAGTAGCTTGCGGAATCAATGTATTGAATTCATAATGGTTTTTACACACTTAATCATGGTCATAGAAAACAACAACAATAATAATTAAACGAACAAAAATATACATTTTGTTTTATCTTTGATAAGATATCTTTTTCAATCACTAAACAAATCAATTTTTTTTTTCATTTAAAAATTTGTTTTTCTTTTAATCCATCCATAAAGTTTTTCGGTTTACAAATCAATTAAATTAATAAGAATTCATATTTGAATTAAAGTAAATGAATGAGTGAGTTGTGTTTGAGAACAGTGTAAACTTGATCGAATTCAGCAACTGTTTTTTTTTTTATAAAAAAAATCTCTCTACAAGATTGCAACTTATCAAGAAACAAGTGTTTAATAAAAGGCCCGAACTAACATTAAAAACGGAGTACAGAAAATATAGAAGCCATCGAAGATTTAGAGAGAAATTTGAAGAATTGTATTTGATATTTTTGTTGAATGAACGTAGGTTGAGCTTTTTGCTCGTATTATACAATCATGCAAGTTGCATGATACCTCTCATTCTGAAGATAAGGTTTTTGATAAGGTTGCCACTTGGACAGTTTGTTATATTCTGTTATTCTTTTCCCGCCAAAATCTGTTGACCAGCTGATGATCATTGATCGGATCATCATGATAGAGGTCTTTGATAATTCGAGCTTACTGGATAGACTAGCATTGTAGTACAACCTCTTGATGAATTAGTTGACTGACTTGTAGAGCCAGCTTGTAAATGAGCTGAGTGAGCTGATACTTGATAATTATCTTGAGTAGAGTCAGCTTGTATGTGAGCTGAGTGAGCCGATGAGTGAGCTGACGATTGATAATTCTTTTGGTTTTGTTTATTATCTCTAACACAACTAAAAAAAATTTCAACATCAATAGTTTTTTATGCCATCACAAAACAATAATAAAAATTAAAGTAAATATACATGTATGTATTTAGACTCTATAAAAACAATTATTTGTTCATATAGTTTTTGACTATATGTGAAGAAAAAAAATTATATTTTCTGATTGATATTGAGTTTGATGAAGTATATATTATTAGAGTTTATGATAGATTTGATGTTCAACACTTCAACTTATGAGTATAGAAAATAAATTAATTTTTAACTATTAAAATTATATATTTTAAGTAATTAAATATAAAAATATTAAAAAAAAAAGAAAATAAATTTCATTAAAATATGGATATAACAAATATTTTATGGGGACCAATAGAACCGGCCTATGTAAAGGTATGATACCGTCAACGATTAATTTAGACACCTATTGAGTGACGACAAAGGAGTTGATAAGGATCGGTCCTGGACTTGGGTCTTATTCACCGCTCATTTAAAATCAATGACAAGAATCATTCAGGCAATATAGAATGTGCAATTAGACCCCTGAATTGACGTGCCTCAATTATTTGGGACAACAATTTCTGGAATTCTCAGAAAAATTATTAGTGCGACATTAATTTCACGTGTGTTGTTGTTACATGTGTTGTGGACTTTTAGGCATGATATGCACGATGACGTATGAAAGACAGAAAGAGTTTACATAAGACGTGACATCACTCTTTAATTTATATTTAATATTTAGAAAATGTGTTTCAATTTATAGTTAATCAATTAAATTGGATTATGTATATACGTCTTTTTTTAATATTTAAATTTAAATGATTATATATACATGATCCAATTTAATTGGTTAGATATAAATTGAGACACCACTTTTTAATGTATGATTTGATTCTTTTGTATTTCTCTTAAACTCGTGATGGATCAATAGTTCAATGAATTACTGCAAAGTTGAATGTGGTTATCTTTTAATAAACAAGATTAATAAAGTTTTTCTAAATAGATTACAGATGTATAATTTATCTAAAATTAAGAGAAAAAAAAGAAACTAAAAATAAATTAATATGAAGACGATTCAGCCAAAATATTAATATATATATATATATATATTAATATACCATATACAAATAGGCAATTCAAATTTAAAACATTGTATAAAAGATTGCCTTTACAAATAAACCAAAGAACTATAGATTGAATAAACTCCCAAAGATCGTCCGTTGAAAACTCTTGGAAGGATTATTAACGGAGTATTTATTTAGTAACATGAAAGACTTGTTATATGGGGCTTTAGCTTATCATCTCTTTCATAGTTTCATACATGGTTTAGTTTTGAGATAAGCCTAATCAAAACTATGTAAAACAAACATTCCAACCTGTATCTATGCAGATATTATGTATCACGAAAGCATCTTCTATCCAAACTATATCTCCGTCTCTAAATAGAGTTGTAAAAGGTAATATTATACCCAGATTCAATCTCTAAAATTTTTTCACTCCCACATACTCTCTTTTTTATCTCTATCCATATTTTTTTATTTATATCATCAAATAACTTATATTATTATTATTATTACTTACTTTCTTTAATTAATTATTGTTCAACTAAATTTTAACAAATATTATTTTTAATAACATTTGTAATTTTTTTTTACTTTTTGTAAAAAATATATAATGTTTTATTAGTACATGAATTTATAATTTGGTTGGTCAATGGGCAACATTTTTTTTTAATCACAACTATTAATTAACAACAATAATCATAATCTAGTTGATATTTAAAATTAGATTATTTATACAAAATCTCTAAAACAATGAAAATGAGGAAAACATAGTAGAAGGCTTTTTTTTAAGCTTTTGTCGATTCGAGCCTTTGACTTGGGAGTCATTTGATCAAGCCCCAAACTTGTCTATTTCCGAACTGAGCTATTCCCCTAGTGGCGTGTAATAGAAGACTTGAATATGAGAAAGAAACGAAAACACAGGGATGGTAAAGTAAATAAAAAATTAGTAATTAATTAATTATAAATTAAAATTTATTATACATTAATTGAATTTAATGAAAAAGGTAGAAAGATATAAATGAAATATAAAATATTGGAAAGTAAGTTTAGAGTACGAGATTTTGTACTTTAAATTTAGAATAACAGTATTGAAAACTCTAATTTTTTTTCTTGGAAATATAAATTTGCAGTGCGGTGGTAGATGCCCTAAGTGAGATAAATAATCATCCATTTGTATTAATTTACAAACTAACACATTAATTAAAGATTCTTATCAACCAAGAGAATTGGTATTTATCAAGAGAACAACTTAGGAAAATATCAAGCGACGGACTGGCATGCAGTAGAAAAACAGTCAAGTTTCATGTGCTGTGGTCATGCATTGTAGGTAATCGTGATGACATGAAACGAAGATAGAGTTTATATAAGCATTGAAATCACTATCTAATTTATTTTTGTCACAAGTGGTCCTTGAGTTGTAATAATTACTACAATATAGAATGTGAAAATTCTAGTTTAAGGAAAAATCCAATTTTAGGGTTTGAAGTTTCAAATCCAAAGTATATTTTAACAATAACAGCATTCAATGGGCTAATTAAACGAAATTAGTTAAAACATGGACCGATTGATTAGATCATCTCTAATGAGACTCTATTGTGTCAAAATGGAGATCAATTTCACTCCAATGGTTTTCCAAAATGGATATTCCATTTTGAAAAGTTGATTCGAATCTCCAAATCTCAATCTCTATTTTACTATTTATATTAAATAATATTATTTTATATCTTCTATCCACTCTTCATATTTTTAACTAAATTAATTTAATATGATTTTTTATTCATAAATATAATTACTGTAAAAATTATACCTTTAGAAATATTTTATTGAGATCTTTCAATGAAGTATAATATTGAATATATTTTAATTATTTTTATTTTTTAATAATGAATTAAAACATATTTTAATTCAAATAAATGTTTTCAAATCATGATTTTTATATGTAATTAACATATATATCATAATAATTAACTCTAAATAATTCATTAAAACAAAATATTAACATTAACATGTCCAATAGTACAAATATTTCACCATAATTCTAGTCTCTTTGCGTTGTCGGTAAATAATATTAGGTGTAAAAAGTATAAATGTTAAAAAATTAAAAAAAAATTTGTGTAATAAAAATGAGTAAATTATTATCTGAAATAATAAAAAGAAAACAATTTTATTAAAGAAAGTTAGAAAAATATTAATATTTATTATTTGGAAAGTGTAAAATGGAGAATGATTGGAGTAGTAATTTATAGAGATGAAATATTTTAAGAATATTTCATTTCAATCTCCAAAATAGAGAAATTTTAGAGAACCATTAGAGATGACCTTAGCTTACCTTTGAACAAAACAAAAATCAATCACAAAAATGACACAAATATTTCAATTCCAGAATGTTTGGTATGACAACTACTCCTATAACTCTGAAATTAAAAAGCAAGAGATTAATCACGGAGATTGAATCCAATTCAACACAAATTGGCTAAATAGTAAATACCAGCATATAGCCAACTTCAGACAGTGAAGCACGTTTACATAGTAAAACTAATTTACATTACTTAATTATATTTCAAAATTATTTTTAACCATCTTTAATTAAAAAACTAATCCAGGACCAGAACCTAGTTGGGATTGAAGTCCACCAAAAGTCTTTGTAGATCAGGAAACGAGGACCGAGGAGCTTGACAATTTCACAGTCCATAGAGAATTAGAGATCCACCAAAAGTACCACATTTAATTAATCCGTACAAATCATTAATGGAATATGAGCAAAACTTACCTAACTTCAGACTAGTCTTTAATACCCATATTAAATTAATCTTTTTATTGCGGGGTATCATAAATTGATTTTTAGAATTTTGGGTGTATAAATCTAACACTAACGACTATCTTCAGGGGTGTAGCTCGACTGATAGATAAATGAGTTTGAGTTTAGGTAAATGAGTCTCAAGTTAGTGATTCGATTCCTACCAATAATAGTTTTAAAAGAAAATATTTGATATAGATATATGGATAGATAGATACCGTACAAAAATAATAACTAATCAGATAAAAGCTTTATATACCGAGGTTCCGTGAGATAAACTGATATTTTGGAAAATAAATCTCACCCATGGGGTCGTGACCCAACATATCATAATTTTTTATAAATAGATAATGTTAACTTATACCCTTAAAACACAAGTTAATAATTACTTTATTACTAAAAAGGAAATAAAAATATAAACCAATAAAAACAATCATTGTTTTATTATAATAAATACTGCAATTTTTTTTCCCTCTTTTAGGCTTTGTTTGGTAAGAGGGAAAGATAGAGGGAGGGAGAGGAATGAGAGGAGAGCTCTAATCCCTTGTTTGGTCGGAGAGAAAAGAGATGAGAGAGGAGAAGAGGAGGGAGCTCTCCTCCCTT
Organism: Dipteronia sinensis; assembly: GCA_033220585.1. Taxonomy (NCBI): domain Eukaryota; kingdom Viridiplantae; phylum Streptophyta; class Magnoliopsida; order Sapindales; family Sapindaceae; genus Dipteronia; species Dipteronia sinensis. The sequence goes on from JANJYJ010000587.1 coordinate 50,106, forward strand.
TGGGCCCACCAAAACCAATCCCTCCAATTATGGAGGATGAGAGAGGGGAGGAAATATTGGAGGGAAATTACAATAATGCCCTCCAATTTTTTATTAACCTCCAATTTATTAAAGGGCAATATAGTAATTTTATAAATTATATATCAATCCATCCATTCAACCATCTTTTCAATACCAAACAAATGAAGGATTTATATTATCCTCTCCATCCCTCCTACTCTCTCTCCCCCTTAATCCATCCATCCTCCCTACTCTCTCTCCCTCCTACCAAACATATCCTTAATGCTCAAGTTATTATTAACCGGTGCCCCACTACCCTTTATAAATAAATAAAAAATTTGAAAATAATTTTGAAATATAATTAAATCTCACACGCGACCCGTCCCATTATTCAAGATTTTGTTTTCAGAATAAAATTACGTTAATTATTTACTTATGACTTATGAGAGGACCGAGGAGCTTGACAATTTCATAGTCCATGAAAGTCCGCCAAAAGTTACATATTAAATTAATCCGTACAAATCATTGGGTATCATAAATTGATTTTTAGAATTTTGTTTTTATAAATATAAGAGTTCGTTTGTTTTTTTGGTCCGAAGATTGAACATTTTTGAATTTTTCTGAAGACTGAATAAGGATTGAAATCTGAACTTAAATGACATGTTTGTTTTTTTTTCCCACATCTGAATATATTGTCAACACGTTTGTTTGTTTTTTTTAAGTAAAATTATCTAAAACTAAGTAATTTTACATTTATACACATGTTAAACAATTATGCATATAATATAAAATAAAAACAATCCAAAAATAATATTTATATATGAACACATATGATCATGATTTTCTTCTTCGATTACAAATAAACTTCATTTTACTAAGAAAAAAAATGTTTTTTTTTAAATAAAAGGGACAGCAGGAAAACTTACACAAAACACCCTAAAAAATAATATATAAATACATCACCCTAATATCATAATAAAATATTAATATTAAACATCAATATGCGAAGTAATTATGGTTCTTTTTTATTTTTAAAGCTATTTAAAATAAACAATATATTAAAATAAATATTTTTTTACCATATATAATTATAATGAAATTGAAAATATGTTATATATGAGGGATAGTATCGGAAGAAAAGATTTTGGATTGCATTTAAGTGATTTGCAATTAAGTGAAAAATCATGATTTTTTACTTTTTATTTTAAGTTGTTTTTTGGTATTTTTAATTTGTTTGACCACTTAACAAAACAAACAAAACAACTTAATAATTATAATTCAGACCCTTTAAGTTTTAGGTGGAAAAAACAAACGACCTCTACCTCTAACAACTACCTTCAGAGAAGTAGTTCAGTTGGTAGATAATCAAACTTAGACTTAGATAAATGATTTTCAAGTCAACAGTTCAAATTTCAAAAACAATACTAATCTAGATAGATAAAAAAATATAATGACTAATCAGATAAAAGTTTTATATACCACGGTACCACGAGTTGAACCTCAGATCGGAAAACAAATCTCATCAGTGACCCGTCACATCATGAATTTTATAAATAAATAAAAATTTTGAAAATGATTTTGAAATATAATTAAATCTCAACCGTCACCCGTCACATTATTCAAGAATTTTGTTTTTTTTGAATAAAATTACGTAAATTATTTACTTATGAAGTACAAATTAGCTGGAGCTAGCAATGGCTGCTGGCTACATGCGTTGTGGTCATGCATCGAAGAAAGATAGAGTTTACTGTTTACATAAGCCTTGACATCACTATTTAATTTATATTTGTCATGGGTGGTCCCCTGAGTTGCTGCAATAATTACTACAATATTGAATGTGAAAATTCAGTTTCAGGAAAAATCCAATTTTAGGGTTTTGAAGTTTCAAATCTAAAGTATATGTTTACGTTAACAACATTAAAAGGAATGAGCTAATTAGCGATACGAAATTAGTTAAAAGATGGAATACTTGATTAGCTTGTCTTTGAACAAAAGAAAAGAAAAATCGATCAAAAACATGATATAAATATTTCAGCTCCAGAATGTTTGGCATGACAACTACTTTTAACTGTGAAATTAGAAAGCAAGAGATTTACCATGGAGATTGAATCAAATTCAACAGAAATTGACTAAATACCAAAATATAACCAACTTCAGACCGTGAAGCACGTTTACATAGTAAAATTAATTTCAATTACTTAATTATATTTCAAAATTATTTTTATCCATCTTTAATTAAAAATCTAATCCATACCCGGCTTGGGATTAAAGTCCACCAAAAGTCTTTTTAGATCAGGAAACGAGGAGCGAGGAGCTTGACAATTTCATAGTGGTCCACCCAAAGTTCCACATTAAATCAATCCGTACAAATCATTGATGGAATACGAGCAAAAATTACCTAACTTCAGACAAGTCTTTAATTACCCATATTAAATTAATCTTTTTAATGTGGGATATCATAAATTGATTTTTAGAATTTTTTTATAAATCTAACACATAAGAGCGCGCTTTCGATACAAGTTGGGATATACAATTAGGAGGTCTTGCATTATTGATATAAACATTATAAATAACAAGATGCCTTGGCGCCTTGCATTGCTATAATAGTACTGGCTAGGTCTTGCATGTATTCATGTTCGTTATTTTATTCATTATATAATATTAAAATAAAAAGTTGATTTAAAATTTTTTTTAAAAAAAAAGTTGATAGCTTAAAGTTTTGTATGATCTAGAAATTGATAAGTTTATTGGTAAAGATTATGAGTTAAATATTAATAATAAAATGTTTTACTTGTTTAATGTGCTTATGATTTATTTAGTGCTAAAAGGATTTGAATCTTTTTCTACATATTTATTTTTGAAATATTTAGAACTTCGATTCCACTGGATGGATTTTTTTTTAAAAAGAAAAAACTACAAGCTAATAAAGTTAAAAATACAAATATATTTGTATCGGAAATACTCCAATAAAGTTAAAAAAAAAATTAAATTAAAAAAGGATCAAGGTAATGTTGTTAAAGGATTAGAAGTAGGACAGGATATGATATAATATTATTGTGCAATTATTATTTTTCCTCTGACGATTGCAAGGTCCTTTTCTTTTTCTGATTTCCTTTAGTTTAAACTTTAAAGGTTTGATTTTCCTTTTAATTCATTTTAAGTTGTTACTATTAAATTGTTTTCAAGAATATTTAGTCCAACTATAACTTATTTGAGATATATAACTAGAAAGAAAAGATGGATCGGTATACAAAATACTACGAATTTCAATATTATGACATGAAAGAGATTTAAATGTTGGAATTATAGAATCTTACCGGTATTGTAAAAGTACCTCATCAAATTCTTTTATCTCCTTTCATACAGTCTCTAATCTCCAAGGCCTAAGCATATATAATTTTCATTGTGATTATTTTGCTTGTAATAAAGTGAACGGAAAGAAATTAAGCCTAACAACTCAATGGGTGGACATGGGTTGGTTTTGGTTGGTTTTTACTTTACCCAAACCAAACAATTATTTAATCGGGTTAGTTTTTTACAACTCAAATCAATCCAATTTTAAGGTAAAACCAAACTAAACCAAACTACAAAAATCGGTTTGGTTAGGTTTGGGTTCACGGTCTATAGAAAATAATTACTATTATACTATATTTAACTCAAATACAAAACAATAGTCGTTAACAAGAAAACCAAAGTAATCGTTACCATTATCAAATACATGTAGGAAACAAAATAAAAACAATACTATAATTCCGTTAACATATAAAAATATATTTATTTTAACTATTTAACAATTTAGGATTTTAGGTTTATTATTCATAATTTTAAGTTAGTGTTTTGTTATTTTTTTATGAATTTATTTTCCGACTGCAATTTATTATTTCTAGTGTTATATTATAATTTATAAAGTATCATTTTAACCAAATTGTTTGATAATTCTATGTAACAATATCAAACAATCATATATCAAAACCAATAAAAACTCTACTTTCATAATTTTGGAAAAGCAAAAAAAAAAAGATAATCAATCATCGGGTGGAAGTGGTTTGACTCGTTGTATACTTTGTTTAATATATGCATTTTTAAGGGTAAAACTCGTTGTGTTCCATTATCTAAGTGTAGATTTTTTACGATTAATGAAATATTATGTACTTTATTTAATATATGCATTTTTTAGGGTAAGACTCGTTATGTCAATTTATCTAATGTATTTTTATTTTTCGATTAATGAAATTTTCATTTATTATTAATTTATATATATATATATATAATAGCCCACCAAAACAAAAAATCCTAGATACACTCTGTTTGATCTCGGACGTATCCTAATAGAAAAATAGTTGTTTTTTTTAACTAAACAAAATCTTAGAAAGAAAAAAAAAACAACTCATCAGAATTTTTTCTTTTATTGGAGGCTTAAAAAATATTAGAAAACTTGAAGGGATTTTAGTATGTATTAATTATGATTTCTCTCTGTAATCACCTCTTAGTACATGTGTAATATATCTTGAGTTCAAATCTCACCATTTACATTTTTGTGGTGCACTTCCTATTGAATGGCAGAGATATTCCTATTTTGTCACTGTAGTATCATGACGCATGTATTCTCTTATCCTTCCACACCCATATTTTTGGCGACCGTTGATTTAAATAATTGAATGTAATCCGAAAGTCAAAGCAAAGATGTCTCACACAGTTTTTTTATATATAGTGAAAGTCGAGTAAATAAACATATCACCCAGAATTGAGAGAGAGAATTGATCCGGTGCTTCCTATTCTGCCAAAATATTCAGGTTTTTCTTGGCACTTATTATTGTTTAATTCAATTTTATTTTATTTTCTTTCTTTCTATAACTATAATTTTGGTGTAGCTATGGGTAGTAAATTACTGGGAAATTTATTATTATTATTATTATTATTATTATTTCAGGTGTCAAGAGCTTAGCATCCTTAGGATATACATTACTGAATTATAAAAGAGTAGATTAAAATTGTTCAATTATATGAAAATGATCAGTTGGCACTTGGCACTTGCATCAACATGCATAATATGTGAATATCATTCTCTCTTTTCTTCTGGTTCTTCTTCGCTTGTGCTGTTTGTTGTGCTCTGTTTCTTGGCGAATTGGGTTTTCTGAAGTTTCTATGTCTGGGTTGGCTCTGCTTTGCTTTGTGCTTAGGGTGGTTGCTTGGCCTTGTGATTGATGTTTTTCTGTCGTTATGTGCTGGTCTTGGGTGGGGTTGTGTGCTGCCACCGGTTGATTGCCCAGCCTTTTTTGGTTTTCTAGTTATGGTGTTTTATTTTTGTCTTGCAGTTGTTCTTTGGGCTGTTTCTTGTCCCCTTCGATATACAAGCAATTCAAAAAACAAAACAAAAAAAACAAGTAAATTAAGAAATGAAAATTGAAACTCCATGAAAAAATGTCTTTGAAGGACTGATTATATTTTTTTTCTCTCTTTGAAGTAAAATATTCTATTTCTTTTAGTAGCTACTAATAACGTACCGTTGTTTGTTTGTTGTTTGTCATCAAAACTAGAAACTTTGAGATGGTAGAGAATAGGCATCAATCCAGAGAGTACCGGTCAATTGACATTGCTCAGGAAAACAATTTGGAGGAAGTTTTGGAACCTGGGATTGATTGTTGTATATACAGGGTTCCTCAATATCTTTGCAAAATAAAAGAAGAAGCTTATATTCCCAGGTTAATTTCAATAGGCCCTCTTCATTATGGCAGAAAAGAATTTAAGGGTATGGAAAATCAGAAAAAAAAAATTTGGTCAAAATTTTGGGAACGAGTAAATAATACACAAAAATTGGATGAATTCAAAATTTATATCAAAAATCAAGAGCAGCATATTCGTGACCATTATTCAGTGTCCTCTTCGCTCCAAAGTTCAGAATACATAGAAATGATTCAACTTGATGCTGTCTTCATCATTGAACTCTTCATGAGAAAGTCCAAGCGCACGAAAGACTTTTTGTTAGAACCACCCCTAGGAATTTCTATAAAAACAGACCTTCTATTACTCGAAAATCAGGTTCCATACTTTGTTCTTGACCATTTATATTCGAAAACCTTCCTCCGCAGACAAGGACATCCTTCATTCTTTGCTCTTTCTGTCTTTTATTTTTATGGAATAATGAACTTCAATTGGTTGTTATTAGTAACGGGACCACAACCACAAGTTAAACATTTTACTGATCTTTTAAGATGTGCTTTTGTAATGGAATTCCAACTAGCAGAGTCAAATAAAGGTATGATAATTGATTTACCAACTGCGACAAAGTTGAATGAGTCAGGATTGAATTTTAGTGGTATTAACAATACATGCTTTCTCAACATAACTTTGGTAAAGAGAAAGCGTGGAAAATAGTTGTCACTGTTTGATGTAAATGAATTACAAATCCCGCGCATCGAAGTCTATGACGAAACAGAAGGTTTGTTTCGAAATATGATGGCTTTAGAGCTGTTTCACTATCCAACACAAACTCACATATGCAACTATGTTGATCTGCTGGATAATCTAATCGATACGGTGAAGGATGTGGATTTGCTTGTTGAGAAAGGGATTATTGTCAATTGCGTGGGCGATAATAAAGTGATAGCGAAGATGTTCAACAGACTTGGCTCATACATGATATTAAGTGATTCTTGTTATTATGATATTGTCGAGAGAATGAAAACACACTATAAGTATCCATGGAACCATGCCAAGGCCAGATTGAGAAGTGCATATTTCAGTAATGTTTGGACAGGCACTGCAACTGTTGCTGCTACTTCTCTCCTGATTCTCACTGTGATACAAACCGTTAGCTCTATTATCCAACTCTAGGGAAACACAATGGGATTGGAGGAGGTCAACTTTTATTAAGATTGAACTTTTTTTGTTTTTTTTTTTTTGCTTTAATGATTTGTGTATTTTTTGCATTTGATGCTTGTATTTCCATATGTATTTTACTATTAAGTTTGGAATTTAACATCATGATGTTTCAAGCAAAGCCTTGACCAACTCTGCTACTCAATCATTTGAATTTGTTAATAATTGCATAATGTTTATATATAAATTATAGATGTTATTAAATTTTTATTAATTATTATTAAATCAAAATTTTATTTCCAATAATATAAATTTTATTTTTTTTGATAGACAAATTAACATTTATTTTAGCATTTAATTAAACTTTCTTTTTAAATCATATATTGTCAGATCAATGCATATTAATTAACATTTATTTTAGCATTTAATTAAACTTTCTTTTTAAATCATATATTGTCAGATCAATGCATATTCGTTAATCGTGCTTGAGATAGAGAGATGTTTCTCTACATTTTACAATTTAATAGATAAATGTAGGACTTCAATCTCTATCACAAAAGGGAAGATGAAATGTAAATAGACTTTTCTTAAAAGTGGTTTTGCATTTTAGATTATTATTATTATATTTATAAATGAAAATAATATATTTGTTCATAATTTTTTGAATTAACATAAGTAATATAAAAAATTGAAGAAAATTTAATTATTAATCTATCTCTTAGAAAAACTTAAAAAAAATCAAGATAAAAAAGGAAAAATGTAGTCCCTAGAGTCATTATCACCAACAAATATTATTTTTGTCACAAAACACCCGCTTAACATAAAATTAATTTTCAAACCTAGTGTTCTTTTTAGGAGTCAAAAAGCTTGTTTCTGAAAAAAGTATACATGAAGTGAGTTGCATGTCTTTAAAGACTCTCAAAAAAGACACACAACAAATAAGCCGTAAATAATCTTTTTTTACGGCGTTTCTCAAATGCGCACCGTCTTTGAGAAATTATGTATCACTATTACAACTTACACTGAATGCAAGTCGTGAATAATAACATTTACGACACGCCATTTAAGTGCGCCGCAAATGATCAAATCTGTTATAGTGGTATCATTTTCAAAGAACTCATTTGTTTACCAAAATCAAGCGTTATGCAATTTAGTTTTCATGCACCAGATTAAATTAGTTTAATTAACTTAGTTTCAACCGATGGAACATCCAATCCCAGCGAACAAACTTATATTTTTGAGCTTACAACATAAGATTGTAGATTTGAGCTTACATATATCTCTCTTAAAATCCTGAATTATTGTAATTTTTTTAAATAAGGTATATTTCCATTGAAATTAATGAGCTTGTAATTTTAATAATTCAATTTAGTTTAAACATAAATCCTTCAATGTGGTTTTATGATAACTCGTGTTAATTAAGTTGATTTGTAAGATCAACTAACAACTTAAATTAAAATGTCAAAATGACTTTTCAAAAATTGATAGTTAGTTAACCCATTAACATTAATTTCCTAAAATAACCTCATGTAATTTAATAAGGGAAAGTATTATTTTCCGCTCTGAGTTCTTACCGTTTTAGTTCCAGTTTTGATAATCTAATAATTTACAGTTTTTATGATAAGGCATGTTAATTTAGTTGATTTGTAAGATCAACTAACAACTTAAATTAAAATGTCAAAATGACTTTTCACTTGTTCAAAAATTGATAGTTAGTTAACCCATTAACATTAATTTCCTAAAATAACTTCATGTAATTTAATAAGAGAAAGTATTATTTTCCGCTCTGAGTTCTTACCGTTTTAGTTCCAGTTTTGATAATCCAGTAATTTACAGTTTTTATGATAAGGCGTGTTAATTCAGTTGATGTCTATGATCAACTAACAACTTAAATTAAAATGTCAAAATGACTTTTTACTTGTTCAAAAATTGATAGTTAGTTAACCCATTAACATTAATTTCCTAAAATAACCTCATGCAATTTAATAAGGGAAAGTATCATTTTCCGCTCTGAGTTCTTACTGTTTTACTTCCAGTTTTGATAATCCCCCCTCCCCTTTTCCGCTCTGAGTCCTTACCGTTTTAGTTCCAGTTTTGATAAGCCGTTTTGTTCTTTGTTGTTAGGATTTTTGTTTAATAAGTTAATTCTCTTGTTAAAAGACAATTTTGCCCTCAAACTCATAATTAAATAAAACAAAACCTAATAAAATTATTGAAAAAACAAAAACAGAATTGAAAAAAAAAAGATGGATCACTACCGTTCATCTCTGAGATGGGCGATGGAGATAATAAATAAAAATAAAATAAAAAACAATAAATATTCAACATGAGTTCATCACCATAATCTTTGGATTCACGTGCCACATCAGTTGGGACGAATTTTGGGGAAAAAATTTGGGATGCCTAACATTACTTTTTTTATTAGTCATATCATTACTTTATATTTTTAAAATTTTCTAATTTAACCCCCTCATATTTAATGTTGGAAAGATCTCAACGGGATCTTTAAAATGACACAAATATTGATATACATATTTAATTTATTTAATTTGCTTATTAATTATACATTTAACTAATGATAAACTTTTATAGTAACTTTAAAATTTGTTAAAAGAATATTTTTAGAGATGCTCGTAAAATTTGGTATGGACAATTGGATTATAAAAAAAATTTGAAGTGAATATATTCCCTAAAGATGCTCTCTTAACACCAAATTGGTGTAAAAATCGATACATTCCACCGGAGATGCTCTTATACTCTCTGCCACTCTCAAGTGTTTTGCGGTTTGATTGCTTTGACTCATGCCATATATGGTAGGAGGGAGAGAGAGTATGAGGGATAGGTGAATTAAGGAGGAGAGATGGTAGGAGGGATGAAGATGATAACATCTATCATTCATATTGTTTGATATTAAAAAGAGAATTGAATGGAAGAATTGATTTTGGTGGGCCCAGAAGGAGTTGAGATCCCTCCTCTTCTCCTCTCATCTCTCTTGTCTCTCCAATCAAACAATGTATCGGAGCTCTCCTCCAACCCTCTCCCTCCCTCCATCTCTCCCTCTTACCAAACGTAAGTCTCTCACAAGTCACAAGTCTATTGAGCACTCTGCTTAGTCTACCATTTCATACTCTATTCACACAAGTTTTTATCCTCATTCACACTCGAAGGAACCAAACATTCATAATTTATATTATAATACTTCTCCAAGTCGGTTGAAGTCTTCATGTAGGACTCGGTAACGAACGTGTTTGAAGATTCTTGAATATCGGTTCTGCATGCTTCAACTTCCATACTGTAACGAACGTGTTGAAATTTATAAAAATTATGGCTTAGAGTATGCGTTAATTAATCCGAAAGTAAAAGCAAAAAACCATATTGCTCAGAGAGGTTTTTTATATATATATATATATATATATATATATATATATATAGTGACCCTAGAGTCCAGACTCCAGAAATAGATATAAAGAGAGAAAAGGAGTTAACGGTAGAAGAACGCTGGTGCTTTCAAACCCACGGCTTTCAATCCTGCCAAAATATTCAGGTTTTCAGGGCACTTTATGTTGTTTGATCCAACTATTATTATTTTTGTTCTTTCTTTCTTTTTATAACTTTAATTTTGGTGCAGATAAGATCATAAGAAGAGTAAATTACTGGGAAATTAATTATTTGTATTTTTTAATTACAAATTAATTGGTACTTGTAGAAGAGCAATACCACCTGAACACACCTTCTCATTTGGCGTGTGCTTGAAGAATTTACTGCTGAATCACTAAAACTTTTTATTTTTATTTATATATATAATTATAAGTTTATTATGTGCATGAACAATCTGTGGGAATGGCCCATTTCTAATTAGAGTTTATTGAATATGTGAGTTAATAAATTATGTTTATATAGAACCAAACCAAGTGAGTGACAAAAAAAGCCCCTCTTGTCTTGTTTTTATAAATTTCTTTTTCTTTTCTCAATCTTTTTCAACCTCTTTCACCAACTCATTGAATCCCATTTATTTTAGTAATTCTAGTTACAATAAGATTTTTAAAAAAAATTAAAAAAATTTATGGGTACAAAAGCTTTTAAAAAAAGACCCGGGGTTTGTCTATTTATGGGTGCAAAAGCTCATTCTTTCAAATAAATGATATGTAAATATATCACTTGATATATATGAGATAACTTCATATAACTTCATATTATAAACGTGTTTGAAACCCCAGGTTCCAAATAATGAAGTATGACATTCATTTATATAATACTGAATCCAAAATTCCAAGTTCTCATCGGTTTTCAAAACCGTACCAACTTAAATATCATAATTCCAAAAACTTTAAGTTCTGGTTAGTTGGTCTCGCCGATCTCATATATTACTTATAAATAATATGAATATTTAACAATCTATTTGGAGACATAGCATAAGCCAGTCCTGAGACAGTCCTGAGACACTGCAGAAGCCAGTCCCGAGACACAGCATAAGCCAGTCTCATATATTGCATAAAAATAAATGCTGAAAATTTAAACAGTTTATTCGAAGACACAGCATAAGCCAGTCCTGAGACACTGCATAAGCCAGTCCCGAGAAACTGCATAAGCCAGTCTCATATATTGCATAAAAATAACAGTTTCAGGGTCAGAAGATCACCTTAGACACAGCATAAGCCAGTCCAGAGACACAACATAAGCCAGTCTCATATATTATATAAAAAATAAATGTCAGAGTCAGAGTTAGAATCAGAGTCAGAGTTATAGTCAATATATATAGTTTTATATATATATATATATATATATAGGTTTCGTTGACGGCATAGCCATCTTGTACGTTAGGATTTTTAACCCTTTTTATGATATTCAGAGCATCCTTCTGGATGTGTATGAAATGAATAAAATATTATTCCCATTTCATTATACATTAGGATCTTAGATTATTTTTATGATGCTTACAACATCCGACTGTATGTGTATATTTCTCTGAATATTTCTTTGAATATTGCATCAACCATGTATATAATACTGGATCCAGATCTACATGTTCTGGATATTCCATTGTGCCCGAAAACAGAGTTAATAAAGCTTAAATAAGTCACAATAATACTTACAAGCGGAATTAGTTGAAACGAATGGCACGGTTGCGTCCGGAACGGTCGAAATAGCTGGAAACAAGTCCGAATCAGCCGAAAACGGGCGAAAATTGCACCGAAACGGACAGAAAACATTTCTGGCTGACGTGGCGCGACTGCTGACGTGGAGGCATCACTGGCTGACGTGGCATGACATATGAGCTGACATGGCAGTGACGTGGCGCTACAGTGTCGTCTTCAACCTTGGAAAAATTACAGAAAAATCTGGGAAAAATGAGGGTGTTGACCGGACTTTGACCGGACCTAGAGACTTCGTTAGAGCTCCGTTTGAGACGCGGTCAGCGGCGTTGGAATCGTATTTCCGAGACGAACATAACGGTATCCTCCGAACAGCGATCGGAGCACTTTGAATTTTCTAGGTATTTCGAAAAATTCAAGACCAAAGCTAAAAACAGTCCAGAACTTTCTCTGGAAGTCCTAGACTAGATTCGTGCTGATAACGTGTTGTAAATCAACTAAGAATAAACGTAATTGATGAAGAATAAATGAAGAAGAGAGTGATAGACAGAGAGAGACGAAGAGAGACGAGAGAGCTGTGAGAAATTCTTTAAGATATTGATATTGAGAGCATCAGCTCTTTACAAAGAAAAGAAACATATATATAGGCAAGCACTAACCCACTTGTATTACATATTGTATCCATAACTTAATGGTGAAGTAATCCAACTTTCAATGTGTGGAAGATATTTGACAAGTGTGTGTTAGGCGGTGAGTTTGTGGGAGATCTTGTGTGTATTACACATGTGGTAAAATCCACATATTATAACAGTTTTCAAGAATATTTAGTCCAACTATAACTTATTTGAGATATATAACTAGAAAGAAAAGATGGATCGGTATACAAAATAATACGAATTTCAATATTATAACATGAAAGAGATTTAAATGTTGGAATTATAGAATCTTACCGGTATTGTAAAAGTACCTCATCAAATTCTTTTATCTCCTTTCATACAGTCTCTAATCTCCAAGGCCTAAGCATATATAATTTTCATTGTGATTATTTTGCTTGTAATAAAGTGAACGGAAAGAAATTAAGCCTAACAACTCAATGGGTGGACATGGGTTGGTTTTGGTTGGTTTTTACTTTACCCAAACCAAACCATTATTTAATTGGGTTAGTTTTTTACAACTCAAATCAATCCAATTTTAAGGTAAAACCAAACTAAACCAAACTACAAAAATCGGTTTGGTTCGGTTTGGGTTCACGGTCTATAGAAAATAATTACTATTATACTATATTTAACTCAAATACAAAACAATAGTCGTTAACAAGAAAACCAAAGTAATCGTTACCATTATCAAATACATGTAGGAAACAAAATAAAAACAATACTATAATTCCGTTAACATATAAAAATATATTTATTTTAACTATTTAACAATTTAGGATTTTAGGTTTATTATTCATAATTTTAAGTTAGTGTTTTGTTATTTTTTTATGAATTTATTTTCCGACTGCAATTTATTATTTCTAGTGTTATATTATAATTTATAAAGTATCATTTTAACCAAATTGTTTGATAATTCTATGTAACAATATCAAACAATCATATATCAAAACCAATAAAAACTCTACTTTCATAATTTTGGAAAGATAAAAAAAAGATAATCAATCATCGGGTGGAAGTGGTTTGACTCGTTGTATACTTTGTTTAATATATGCATTTTTAAGGGTAAAACTCGTTGTGTTCCATTAACTAAGTGTAGTTTTTTTTTTCGATTAATGAAATATTATGTACTTTATTTAATATATGCATTTTTTTAGGGTAAGACTCGTTATGTCAATTTATCTAATGTATTTTTATTTTTCGATTAATGAAATTTTCATTTATTATTAATATATATATATATATAATAGCCCACCAAAACAAAAAATCCTAGATACACTCCGTTTGATCTCGGACGTATCCTAATAGAAAAATAGTTGTTTTTTTAACTAAACAAAATCTTAGAAAGAAAAAAAAATACAACTCATCAGAATTTTTTCTTTTATTGGAGGCTTAAAAAATATTAGAAAACTTGGAGGGATTTTAGTGTGTTAATTATGATTTCTCTCTATAATCACCTATTAGCACATGTGGAATATATCTTGAGTTCAAATCTCACCATTTACATTTTTGTGGTGCACTTCCTATTGAATGGCAGAGATATTCCTATTTTTTCACTGTAGTATCATGACGCATGTATTCTCTTATCCTTCCACACCCATATTTTTGGCCACCGTTGATTTGAATAATTGAATGTAATCCGAAAGTCAAAGCAAAGATGGCTCACACAGTTTTTTTATATATAGTGAAAGTCGAGTAAATAACCATGTCACCCAGAATTGAGAGATAGAGAATTGATCCGGTGCTTCCTATTCTGCCAAAATATTCAGGTTTTTCTTGGCACTTATTATTGTTTAATTCAATTTTATTTTATTTTCTTTCTTTCTATAACTATAATTTTGGTGTAGCTATGAGTAGTAAATTACTGGGAAATTTATTATTATTATTATTATTATTATTATTATTATTATTATTTCAGGCGTCAAGAGCTTAGCATTGAGCACCTCAATTTTTGTCTATAGCATGCTTGAACAATCTTAGCACTTAGGATATACATTACTGAATTATAAAAGAGTAGATTAAAATTGTTCAATTATATGAAAATGATCAGTTGGCACTTGGCACTTGCATCCACATGCATAATATGTGAATATCATTCTCTCTTTTCTTCTGGTTCTTCTTCGCTTGTGCTGTTTGTTGTGCTCTGTTTCTTGGCGAATTGGGTTTTCTGAAGTTTCTATGTCTGGGTTGGCTCTGCTTTGCTTTGTGCTTAGGGTGGTTGCTTGGCCTTGTGATTGATGTTTTTCTGTCGTTATGTGCTGGTCTTGGGTGGGGTTGTGTGCTGCCACCGGTTGATTGCCCAGCCTGTTTTGGTTTTCTAAGTATGGTGTTTTATTTTTGTCTTTTAGTTGTTCTTTGGGCTGTTTCTTGTCCCCTTTTATATACGAGTAATTCAAAAAAAAAAAAAAAAAACAAGTAAATTAAGAAATGAAAATTGAAACTCCATGAAAAAATGTCTTTGAAGGACTGATTCTATTTTTTTTCTCTCTTTGAAGTAAAAGATTCTATTTCTTTTAGTAGCTACTAATAACGTACCGTTGTTTGTTTGTTGTTTGTCATCAAAACTAGAAACTTTGAGATGGTAGAGAATAGGCATCAATCCAGAGAGTACCGGTCAATTGACATTGCTCAGGAAAACAATTTGGAGGAAGTTTTGGAACCTGGGATTGATTGTTGTATATACAGGGTTCCTCAATATCTTTGCAAAATAAAAGAAGAAGCTTATATTCCCAGGTTAATTTCAATAGGCCCTCTTCATTATGGCAGAATAGAATTTAAGGGTATGGAAAATCAGAAAAAAAAATTTGGTCAAAATTTTGGGAACAAGTAAATAATACACAAAAATTGGATGAATTCAAAATTTATATCAAAAATCAAGAGCAGCGTATTCGTGATCATTATTCAGTGTCCTCTTCGCTCCGAAGTTCAGAATACATAGAAATGATTCAACTTGATGCTGTCTTCATCATTGAACTCTTCATGAGAATGTCCAAGCGCACGAAAGACTTTTTGCTAGAACCACCCCTAGGAATTTCTATAAAAAGAGACCTTCTATTACTCGAAAATCAGGTTCCATACTTTGTTCTTAACCATTTATATTCGAAAACCTTCCTCCGCAGACAAGGACATCCTTCATTCTTTGCTCTTTCTGTCTTTTATTTTTGTGGAATAATAAAATTCAATTGGTTGTTATTAGTAACGGGACCACAACCACAAGTTAAACATTTTACTGATCTTTTAAGATGTGCTATTGTAATGGAATTCCAACTAGCAGAGTCAAATGAAGGTATGATAATTGATTTTACCAACTGCGACAAAGTTGAATGAGTCAGGATTGAATTTTAGTGGTATTAACAATACATGCTTTCTCAACATAACTTTGGTAAAGAGAAAGCGTGGAAAATGGTTGTCACTGTTTGAAGTAAATGAATTACATATCCCGCGCATCGAAGTCTATGACGAAACAGAAGGTTTGTTTCGAAATATGATGGCTTTAGAGCTGTTTCACTATCCAACACAAACTCACATATGCAACTATGTTGATCTGCTGGATAATCTAATCGATACGGTGAAGGATGTGGATTTGCTTGTTGAGAAAGGGATTATTGTCAATTGCGTGGGCGATAATAAAGTGATAGCGAAGATGTTCAACAGACTTGGCTCATACATGATATTAAGTGATTCTTGTTATTATGATATTGTCGAGAGAATGAAAACACACTATAAGTATCCATGGAACCATGCCAAGGCCAGATTGAGAAGTGCATATTTAATGTTTGGACAGGCACTGCAACTGTTGCTGCGACTTTTCTCCTGATTCTCACTGTGATACAAACCGTTTGCTCTATTATCCAACTCTAGGGAAACACGATGGGATTGGAGGAGGTCAACTTTTATTAGATTGAACTTTTTTTTTTTTTGCTTTAATGATTTGTGTATTTTTTGCATTTGATGCTTGTATTTCCATATGTATTTTACTATTAAGTTTGGAATTTAACATCATGATGTTTCAAGCAAAGCCTTGACCAGCTCTGCTACTCATTTGAATTTGTTAATAATTGCATAATATTTATATATAAGTTATAGATGTTATTAAATTTTTATTGATTATTATTAAATCAAAATTTTATTTCCAATAAAATAAATTTTATTTTTTCTGATAGACAAATTAACATTTATTTTAGCATTTAATTAAACTTTCTTTTTAAATCATATATTGTCAGATCAATGCATATTCGTTAATCGTACCCGAGATAGAGAGATGTTTCTCTACATTTTACAATTTAATAGATAAATGTAAGACTTCAATCCCTATCACAAAAGGGAAGATGAAATGTAAATAGACTTTTCTTAAAAGTGGTTTTGCATTTTAGATTATTATTATTATATTTATAAATGAAAATAATATATTTGTTCATAATTTTTTGAATTAACATAAGTAATATAAAAAATTGAAGAAAATTTAATTATTAATCTATCTCTTAGAAAAACTAAAAAAAAAATCAAGATAAAAAAAGGAAAAATGTAGTCCCTAGAGTCATTATCACCAACAAATATTATTTTTGTCACGAAACACCCGCTTAACAAAAAATTAATTTTCAAACCTAGTGTTCTTTTTAGGAGTCAAAAAGCTTGTTTCCGAAAAATGTATACATGAAGTGAGTTGCATGTCTTTAAAGACTCTCAAAAAAGACACGCAACAAATAAACTGTAAATAATCATTTTTTACGACGTTTCTCAAATGCGCACCGTCTTTGAGAAATTATGTATCACTATTACAACTTGCACTGAATGTAAGTCGTGAATAATAACATTTACGACACGCCATTTATGTGCGCCTCAAATGATCAAATCTGTTATAGTGGTATCATTTTCAAAGAACTCATTTGTTTACCAAAATCAAGCGTTATGCAATTTAGTTTTCATGCACCAGATTATATTAGTTTAATTAACTTAGTTTCAACCGATGGAACATCCGATCCCAGCGAACGAACTTATATTTTTATTGAACAGATTTTACTGTGTCACAAAAGAAACTGCATATTGTTGTTTGTTTAATTATTATTTCTGTTGTTTTCTATGACGATGATTAAGTGTGCAATCTATTATGATTTTATGGTTTATTTAGATAATTCAATAAATTGATTCCGCAGGTAACAATGGAAAAAACAAAGTTTTTGAGTTGAATTTATATTTTATTTTTATCCAAGTAAAATCTTAGTTGTAGAGTTTTATTTGAATATGATATTTTTTTGTTTGAGTGAATTCTATAATATTTATAGAGACTGTACATAGATTTTTTTTTGAACGAAGAAATGTACGTACAATAATTTTATTTGTTTTGCAGTGGTGGAATAAAATGAAGAGAAACATGTGCAATGAAAAAATATATAAGTTTAAAATATTTATAAAAAAATACGTAAAAAATAGTTTTGGTATATTAAAGAGAGTAGAGTGTAAAATTAAATACTTTTAATTTTTTAATATGAATGTAAGAAGAAAAATGCGTGGGAAGATATTTTATTGGTGGTAATATAACCACCTTTTTTTTAATTTGGAAATCTTGGAGAGTTAAAGTCTTTTTAAAGGGGTGGCATGCCACCCACAAAATATCTTCATACACCCATTGTTCTTCCTACACCCATATTAAAAAATTAAAATTATTAAATTTATTCTCTTTAGTATTTAAAATACCAAAACTTTCTTTTAAGTATTTTTTTTAAAATTTTAAACATATATTTTTTTCTCATTATACAAATTTCTCTTCATTAGCTTCCACCACTAAAAAATTTTATTGTATAGTTTCTTCTTTCAAAAAAAAAAAATCTAATTATAGTTTCTTCGTTCCCTTTAACAAATATTATAGAATTTACTCAAATAAAAAAATATCATATTCTAATAAAACTCTATAGCCAAGATATTATTTGGATAAAAATAAAATACATATTCAACTCTAAAACTAATTATATATTTTTTTTCATTGTTAATAGCTTGCATAATCAATGTATTGAATTCATAATGGTTTTTACACACTTAATCATCGTCATAAAAACACAACAACAATAATAATTAAACAAACAACAATATGCAGCTTCTTTTATCTTTGAAAAAGGTATTTTTTTCAATCACTAAACAAATCAATTTTTTTCATTTAAAAATTTGTTTTTCTTTTAATCTATCAATCAAGTTTTTTGGTTTACAAACCAATTAAATTAATAAAAATTCATATTTGAATTAAAGTAAATGAGTGAGTGAGTTATATTTGAAAACCGTGTAAACTTGTAAATATGTCTGCATACATTCGGAATATATAGAATTAATTCTTTGTTCTTCTATTCCTTGACTTTATATGAAAAAAAAAATTATATTTTTATATTGATGTTGAGTTTGATTAAGTTTATATTATTAGAGTTTATGATAAATTGTGTGTTTAGCGGTTTAATTTATGAGTAAAAGAAGTAAATTTAATTTTCAGTTATAAAATCATGTATTATAAGTAATTAAATTTAAAAATATTTTAGAAAAAAAAATCATTAAATATATGGGTGGAGTAAATATTTTACGGGTATTGATGGAACCGGCCTATGTATAGACACCTATTGAGTGACGACAAGGGAGTTGAAAGGATCGGTCCTGGATTTGAGTCTTATTCACCGCTCATTTAAAATCAATGACAAGAATCATTCACGCAAGATATAATGTGCAATTATACCCCTGAATTGACGTCTCTCAATTATTTGGGACAACAATTTCTGGGATTTTCTGAATAATTATTATCGTGACATTAATTTCACGTGTGTTGTTGTTACAATCATGCCGCATGATATGCACGTAGCACGATGACGTGTGTAAGAAAGAAAGAGTTTACATAAACCTTGACATCACTCTTTAATTTATATTCCAGTTAAATTACTTGTCAAAAAAAATATCTCTCAATTTAAGGCTATGCAATCAAATTGAATTATATGTATATGTTTTTTTTTTAAATTCACCACTTTTTAACCGTCAATTAGAATCCTTTGTATTTTTCATGAACTCGTGATCTGTCGATGGTTTAATGAATTACTGTAAAGTTGACTGTGGTTATCTTTTAATAAACAAAATTAATAAAGTTTTTCTAAACAGATTACAAATATATAATCTATCTAAAATCAAGAGAAAAAAAAACTAAAAATAAATTAATATGAAGACGATTCAAACCATTAAAAAATATATATCGAATAATGTTAAACATCTTACCTACAATCCCACTATTTTTTTTCCAACACATGTGGCAGCTGAAGTGTCACTTGATGAGTGAATACACATTAATTAATATTTATCTCTCTTACCCATGTATTAACTAACAAATTAATGTTTGTACACTCACCATGTGACACTTCAATTTCCATATTGGGATAAAAATTGTGGAATTGTAAATGAAATGTATAGCATTACTATATATATATATATATATATATATATATATATATATATATAGAGAGAGATAAGCAATTCAATTTTAAAACATCATATAAAAGATTGCCTTTACAAATAAACCAGCCTTCACAAATAAACCAAACAACTATAGATTAAATAAACTCCCAAAGACCGTCTGTTAAAAACTCTTGAGAGTTTTTAACAGAGTATATATTTAATACCATGAAAGAATTGTTATATGGGCTTTAGCTTACCGTCTCTTTCATAGTTTCATACAGTGTTTAGTTTTGAGATAAGCCTATTCAAAACTATGTAAAACAAACATTCGAACCTGTATCTCTATTTATGCGGATATTATGTATCATAAAAGCATCTTCCATCCAAACTATAATTCTATCTCTAAAATAGAGTTCTAAAAAGGAATATTATACCCGGATTCAATCTCTAAAATTTTTTCACTCCCACATACGCTTCATCTTTATCTCTATCTCTATTTCTATATATATTATCAAATAACTTATATTATCAAATAACTTATATTTTCATTATTGTTTTTTACTTTCTTTAATAAACTATTGTTCAACTAAATTTTAACAAATATTATTTTTAATAACATTTGTAATTGTTTTTTAACTTTTTGTAAAAAATATAATGTTTTATTAATGTATGAATTTATAATAACTAATTTTTAGGTTTGACTAGTCAATGAGCAACCTTTTATTTTATTTTAATCACAACTACTAATTAACAACAATAACCATAATCTAGTTGAGTATTAAAATCGGATTATTTATGCAAAATCTCTAAAACAATGAAAATGAGGAAAGTATAATAGCAGACTTTTTTGAAGTTTTTGTCATTGGTAGGATTCGAACCTTTAACTTGGGAGTCATTTGACCAAGTCTCAAGCTCGTCCATCTCCGAATTGAGCTATGCCCTAGTAGCGCATAATAGAAGACTTGAATATGAGAAAGAAACCAAAACACACAAATAATAAAGTATGATAAGAATGAATAAATAAAAAATTATTAATTAACTATTAACTATAAATTAAAATTTATTATACATTAATTGAATTTAATAAAAAGGGTAAAAAAATATAAATGAAATATAAAATATTAGAAAGTAAGCTTAGAGTATGAGATTGGTACTCTAAATTTAGAATAACAATAATGAAAACTCTAATTTTTTTCTTGGCAACAGAAATTTGGAGTACACTGGTAGATGCTCTAAGTGAGATAAATAATCATCCATTTGTATTAATTTACAAACTAAAACATTAATTAAAAATTCTTCTCAACCAAGAAAATTGGTATTTATCAAGAGAACAACTTAGGAAAATATCAAGTGACAGACTGGCATGCATTAGAGAAACAGTCAAGTTTCACGTGTTGTGGTCATGCATTGTATGTATATGTTTACGATAACAGCATTTAAAGGAAAGAACTAGTATGTTTACAATAACAGCATTTAAAAGAATGACCTAATTAACGACACGAAATTAGTTAAAACATGTAATAATTGATTAGACCATTTCCAATGGGACTCCATTTCAAAATATAGATCCATCTCACTTGAATGGTTCTTTAAAATAGAGATTTCATTTTGGAGATTTGATTTGGATATCCAAATCTCAATCTTTATTTCACTATTTATGTTAAATAATATTATTTTATCTCTCATATCTACTTTTCGTATTTTTAATTAAACTCAATTAATTTAATATAACTTTTTATTCATACATATAATCAGTATAAAATTATACCATTAAAAATATTTTATTGAGATCTTTCAACAAAGATTTTGACTATATTTTAATTTTTTAATAATGAATTAATAAATATTTTAATTCAAATAAATGTTTTCAAATCATCAATTTTTATATGTAATTAACATATATCATAATAATTAACTCTAAATAATTCATTAAAACAAAATATTAACATTAACATCTCCAATAGTGCAAATCTTTCTCCATAATTCTAGTATCTTCGCGTTCTCGGTAAATAATATTAGGTGTAAAAATATAAATGT
Organism: Dipteronia sinensis; assembly: GCA_033220585.1. Classification (NCBI taxonomy): domain Eukaryota; kingdom Viridiplantae; phylum Streptophyta; class Magnoliopsida; order Sapindales; family Sapindaceae; genus Dipteronia; species Dipteronia sinensis. Next base: position 72,124 of record JANJYJ010000587.1, read on the forward strand.
TAACAAATTATTTCAAAATCATTACATGTAAAAATAGTTAGGTGTAAATAATTATAAAAAAAGTTTAGAAAAATTTTGGTGTAATAAAAGTGAGTAAATTATTATTTAAAATTGTTAACGGAAAAATCCACTCAGGAAGCGAAATTTCGGTTAACACCCTCGCTTGCTACCGGTAGCTGTAGCGGGATAGGGTATTAACCGAAATTTCGCTCCTTGAGTGGATTTTTCCGTTAACACTTTTTGACGCCGTCTGTTCTTAAATTGGCATTAGGAGCTTCAGTGGGGCGATGTATATGCCTTTGTCAGCTCGCGGTACCTACTACCTATCTAGATAAAAGTGTGCAAATTTTCGGTTAACACCCTCGCCTGCTACCGGTAGCTGTAACGGGATAGGTACCTTCGGTACCGAGGTCCCTTCCTATAATCGAAAGCAAGCGATCAAATGATAGAAAAGAAATACAAGGGACAGAGATATATAGAAGAACACTGTTTTATTAAATAATCACAATAACAAAGTTACAATGTATACACTATTCTCTCGATTCTCACTCTTTTACACAAGGTGGTGATGGAGAAAGCGTTTATGTCGATAAGTGGATATGTCCTTCCAATGATTGTCAATGGACTCTCACTAGCTTCAGAGAATTTCAGAGGAAATTCTTCCGAAATCTGTCTGTCTTTGGCGATCCCAATCTTCGAATCAACCCCCTTTTTTTTACCCTTCAAGACAGTATATATGGTTTTTCTCGACTCCCCTAAAACATCTGGTCGTATTAATGAGGATTATTAGGAGTCCCATTTTAGGCATTGAAAGGCATTGCGTGGGGCTGAAGGCGCGGGATTTGATCCCGTTAATCATTGTCGTATTAATGTTTTGATATGGTTGACCATTCGATCCCTTTAATGGAGCTTTATTTTGGCGATGGAGTCAACTTTTCTTCCTCGTGGAGCCTGGAGGGAAATTCTGGATTTTGGCAGAATGAGGTGCTGGTGTATCAGTCCATTTGGAGCTTAGTCTACTTCTTGATGGAGCGGTGCTTGTGTCTTCACGATCCTCTTCTCATTGCTCGGCAGGTAAGATATCTATCTTGGAGGGGCTCCGGATATGCATCGAGGTACTTGGTACTAGGTGGACGTCGAGGCAGTACCTAGGCGGGTATCGAGGTGCCATGTGCCGTGATTGATGTCGAGGTGTTTACGGGGTGCTGGACGTGCAAGTCTATTGTCGTACTGATCTTAAGTTGGCATTATGAGCTTTAGTGGGGCGAGGTATATGCCTTCGTCAGCTCGCGGTACAGGCGTCCTATCTGAATAGATAGGTAGTCGAGGTCCCGAGCTTGTCAAGTATCGGCTCCATCTAGGTAGTGGTAACGATCTCGCCGGCTCTTATCAGGTTGATACTAGTTGGAAAATTCTTCTTTGGTCCCTTGCCAAAAAACCCTGTCAACAGAAGTCCCTCCTGACTTGAACACCGGTAGCAGGTCAGGGTTGGAGTCAGGATAGATAGCACTTGGAGAATGTTTCGTAACCGTTTCACAGATGGAAACCTCTTTTTTGCACGTTAACATAAATGAGTCTTCCACGTGGCCGATCATGATAGGCTGAATTCAAAAAAGGAAATTTTAGAGGCCCACGTTTCTCAAAACTGTTTCCCCTACGTCGCCGATTATCCCACGACATTGATGATTCTACCCGTTACAAGTAGCCGCTTCTATATAAACCCTGATGCTTCCACAAATTATTCACTTCAAGCAAAATTTCCCAAATCTAAAGTGAAATAACCCTAATCTTCTTCTTTTCTTTATTCCTCAATCTTGTTCTTCTTATTAAACTTCTGCTTTATACCGTTCCCTATGTCTTCCCCCGTAAACGACAACATCGAGCAGCTGTTCGACGATGACACGACTACTGGTGGGGGTCTTGCCCCCAGGAAAAGAGCTCGAGTCGACAGCGATAGTGGGGATGATGCCCCCGTCTTTCAGCGTCGTCGTTCTAGTAGGACCATCGCTATCGGGACTGGCTTCTCAAATAACCCTGATAGCGCGGTCGACGTCGACAAGGAGTCAAGCGGAGAATCGGGTGCTATCGGAATTGGTGGGAACCAGGCTGGTGAAGTTACTGATACCGCGAGAAGGGTACTCCCCTACGAATATAGATGCATCCCTGATTCGTCTAGTACCTTGGATACTGTGGCGCACTTGCAGAGGGATTTTAAGATCCCTGAGGATATCTTGATCGTCACGCCTTTCCCTAGGTATGACATATATACCCCGAACCCTGGCGAGCTTCCAATTCATACGGTGGCTTTCGATAGTAGAGTCAGGTTACCTCTCTACCCTACCTTGCGTAGGGCATTACACGCCTTACAGCTCGCCCCACTTCAACTAACACCAGGTTTTGGAGACACCTGATAAGGTTCCTAGTATTGTGGAAAGAGCAGTGCGAGAGATATAATATCGACCGGGAACCTAGTCCAGACGAGTTTGGGTATGTGTTCCAGATTGCTGCCAATGCTCCTGGCCCGAAGGGGCAGTTCTATGCTCGGGCGAAGAATGATTTTAAATTTATGGTACCTGGGGCCACGAAGAAGGATACCTCCTGGAGGGTCGGTCATCATCAAAGGCTAATGGGGCAGTTCAGTCCACATCGGAGGAACCGAGTTCAAAGTTCCTACTTATTTTAGTGGGAAGCCTATGTTGGAGAAGAATAGACTCTCTGCTGAGTCGGAGAAAATCTTGAGGGCTATTATGGCTAGCAATTATACCAATCTGAGGTATCCGGCTGTGAACGCCTTTGAAGCAGGGAGGGTGGAGTTCTACCTCCGTGTCTCCAGTGCTTTCCCAGGTAGTAAATATCTTTCTTGACTCTGCTTCTGTTATCCGGTTGTATTGATTCTGTGGATATTGACTCTGGTTATCTTGGTAGTTTTAGTAGTGTCTCTACCGGTTCCTGAGGTGGAAATCAACCCAACTGGTGGTCCCATTGATTCACCCCCAGCTTTCCCCATCAGGCTTCCAGCTAGTTCTGATTTCGATGCAGGGGTTGGCATATCTACTGGATCGGGTAGGACCCCGGTCGGGGTATCGGGATCACCGCTCCCCCCTTCATACCTCGGCTAGATCGCTGGAGGCTTTTACAGCAAGAGTGTGGAGGTACCGAGGTGCTTATCGTGAAGATAAGCACAACGGCAAGTAAGGTTCGTTCCCACGAGGAAAAGATATTTATTAATTAAAACTAATTTTAATTAAAGTTAAACTAAAAGTAACCAAAGATTTGTTTAAGATTTGAATTAAACTAAACTAAATTAAATTAAGCTAAGAAAACAATTAAAGAAAATATGGTTGTGATCAAAAGATAGAAAACACTAAGTCATCAATGATCCCCAATTATGAACACTCGATGTATGGAATTAATTTGTAAACAAGATTCAATCAATTCTAGGGTTCATTCTTTGTCTTTAATGTGACTATTACCGTATGGTCATGGGATGAGTCACGTGCTCCCAACCACTATTCACCCTTGGTCTATGGTGTGAACAGTGATCGAAAACCCTTTAAGCGCAAGAATTAAGAACCAAATTCTATACTTTGCTTGGCCTATGCTAAAGATAAAATTCATTCATTCAAAAGAGCATTAATCAAGATTAGGTTTGGTCTATACTCTAACCCTAATTCTCATATAGTCTTAACCCTAAAATCATGCCAAATAGTTATTCACCTTTGGTCTATGGTGTGAATAAATATTAAAACTAATGGGGAGTTAAGCAATTAAGCACAATGAATAAATCAAGAATTAAATTGATGAAATAATAATTAATCCATATATGAGCATTCACAAAAGGTTCACATTGATTCCCTAGTTATGGGATTAGTTACACATGTTGAAAATAAAAAGAGAAGAGAAAGAAAAGATAAAACCCATTAAGATCTCCAATGATGAATTCTCCTTTGTCTTCTAATCGTCAATGTGTAAAGATGAATGAGTGTGTGGTGATGTATGGTGGTGGAGTGATGGGGGACGGCCCCCTTAGTGGCTTGGGACCTCCCTTGGCTTCCCTCCCGAAATTAGGGTTCACAGGGGTTTAAATAGGCTTTAGATGATAAGCCAAGTCCTTAAACAACAAGGAAATTGGTTTCCCTTTGGAACTCTACCTTTTTGGAATTTAATTCTTTCCTAATCCAATCAAATTGATTACTTATTGAAGGATGATAAGGATTAGGTGTCAACTTGCTTTCCAAGACTCACACTTATGTCCAAGAAGGTAATATTTCCCGTTCCACAACTTGCAAAATAAATCCCGTCACTATTTGCGGAATTATGACTGATCTGACCATTGGATACTAAAACGGACATAACCTCTTCTAGAAATATCAGAATTGAGATCCGTAAAGTGTGCCGGAAACTAGACTTCCGGAGCTTTCCATCCATAGGTGGTAGGACACACAGTTCAATCGGAGATGAGAGATATGGCCCCCGCAATCTGGGTGATCTGCACTGGCCGAAATTCAGCTTTTTGCTCCTTTTCTTCAAAATAACTTCTAACACCTCTTTCATGGAATGTGACCTATAAATGCTCAACAAACACATAAAATACCTAATTTCACTCAAGAACAAAGCACAAATAATAGGAAATGGGGACTTAAAATATGTATAGAAATAGACCGATCAAATACCCCCAAACCTATCTTTTGCTAGTCCTCGAGCAAAACTAGAATAAAAACAAAAACTAAAAACAAACAAAAATCTAAAAATAGAACAAAAATAAACTAAGCCACTTTCGTAGGGAACACGATAGCATTGAGCGTATGCTACAAGCCTTTAAACCTCTAGGTGTCCCTAGTAGGAGGAGTTTTGTCTCCTGAGGGTTTACAGATATGCTACCTACAAACATATTTCTACGAAAAACCAAATAATCAAGATGCAAAGTCACATGTATAATTCAAAGCCAATGCATGCTAGAGCCACTAAATAGAGACTAAAATTATGCCACAAATTTGAATGCATGCTTGGTTTTGATGAAAAGCTCACACTCAAGACACTCTAGTTTCAAAAACACACTCGTCAAACGTCATAGATATAATTCGCCTTGACTCTAATTCTCACAAGATGTCATTCTTCAATTCACACAGAACCTAGGCAAATACACTCATCAAGCATATGCGAATGAAGTTATGCACAAGAAATTTCAAAATATTATCGCATATGAATATATAATAGACAGAACGTTTGATTTTTATACAAAGGATCTCATAAACGAAATCAGACATTAAGAACAAGATAGAGCACATGTTTACATTTACTCTCGAGCTAGCATTCCCAAAAGATCAATTAGGTCTTTCTTTGGTTGTAACGGGGCCATGGGGTAAAGGTTTAAGAAAGGACGGGAAAAAGGATAGCAAACAAACATAGGATCACATCGAGATATTCTTCGGCAATCTTCATACTCGGCCAAATTCTTCGAATTCTTCATTTCACTTGCATCCAGGCTTTTTGAACAATTTTTGTTCATCCCCCTTCTTGAGTTGACATTGATTTCACATCACTTCATTGTAAAGCTCTATTCCTTTTCATTTTCATTTAATTCATCATCTCATTCATTTATCTTTTTTTTTAACCCTTTTTTTTCAACTTTTTATAACCCCTTTTTTTCAACCTTTTTTTTTTGAGATGAGAATTTTACATCAATTACATCATTCTTCAAAAACCTTTGATCTTCTTGCTTTTTCCTTAGTACATGCACTTCACGAGTCACCCATTTCGAACTCTCTTCAATCATCTTCATCACCTCAATATGATCCCAAGCTATAAGGTATGGCTAAATTATGGCTCATTGGGGTTAAGTTAATGTGGGTGATGAAAGAAAAAGGCTTATAGTGTTTGGCTTCAAAATTGGCTATGGAGCACACACATAAAGGTAGAAAATATTTAAGGCCTTTTAAGTAGTTCAAGCACACATTGCCTATATCACTTCTAATGGTTCAACCAAAACAAGAGCAAAGTTCACATGTGATATCTTTTATGATGAATGTTCTTTAATATCCAATGCATAACCTATTGAGATCAATTTCTAATGTTAAGAACCTAATGAGTGTTTAGGAATAGAAACAAAAGAACCCTCTATAATGATATTTATGTAACGCTTTTTGGCTTAGTGAACTCACAAGGGTGTCTCCACTATTAATCATGGCAATTCAACTAAGCATCCTATCCACTATTATATCAAGAGTATGTCATAAATTTTGGAAAATGCAATGCAATACTCTAAGTGGCAAGACGTTAGTCTAAACACAGTGATTAAAGCATATATTACGGCTCTTAAAGCACACAAAAGAAACATCTAATCATAAAGGACAAAAATTCAAAAACTGGTGACTTTTGAAATTGATGTAAGTCTGTTATTTAATGCATATCTCTCAAAATACTCAACGCAAGTTAACCAAAATTTAACATAAGAAAATAGACATGCACACTCACACTTTTCATTTAGAAAACATTTCAAAATTCGAATTGGAAAAGTGAGAAAACAGACAACGAAAAACATTCACGTGCAGAATTTTAAAAACAGGGCATCGCCCATGACCTTTGGTCGAAGAAACAATCATAACTTTTAAACCACCGCCCAGAATTGTACATTCTTTATACCGTTGGATTCGTATCGAAAAAACGATGAACCCAACGTGGACAGAAAAATTTATTTCCTCACCAATGAATACAGTTTTAATAAACCTTTTGCCTCAAAACTTTTCAAAACAGGTCACTTTTTCGCAGATTTCAACAAATGGCTTAAAAAATAAAATAAACACGAATTCACACCCCCAAACCTAATCTAAACATTGTCCTCAATGTTTATATGACATTAAAAACATGGACAAAGAATAAACAAAAAAGCATGGCGTGTATGAACTTGAAACACAAAAACTAAAGAAAGAAAACTAAAAACTAAAAACAATTGAAATTAAATTACCTAGGTGGGTTGCCTCCCACCAAGCGCCTTATTTAACGTCTTAGCAAGACGGGTGCAAGGACCACTCAACCAAATTCCAATGTCTCAAATTTCCATTTTCGCGTGATCAAGTCATGGAAAAAAATTTCACGCGTCGGCATGTTCCTACACACAGTAACCAAAAGCAAGTAAATGTTCAATATAAAGTGTGATGAAATAAGTTCAGAAAACCACTTATTCCATTTGCTTTTGTGTAGGCAGCTCGGGAAAGTAATGAGAGGGACATAAGGCTTGAGTTCCTTGTATAGGAGGGGTGCCTCGAAAAGGACATCTTTCGCTTCCTTCACTTTTTCTTCCTCCAAGTCAGAAGCTATAATCACTGGGAGTGTCTCATTCTCCCCTAGAATGGCATGCTTGAGGTTAGAAGGAAATTGTTTGAGCTCTAATGCAGGGGGAGAGCTCGTAGATAGGATTAAAGACTTGTTGATCCCATCTTCAATTTCAACACTTACTTCTTTAATATCAGAATCTTCTTCTGTAACCACAACCTGTTCAATTTCTTCATCATCCCCAAAAACATCTTTTACCCAATCAAGTAACTCATCGAGGCTTTCATTTGATAACTCTTCTTGGATTGTTGAATTAATTACACCCACAGACATATCATATGTTTGTTGCTCGAAGAAGCCCATTGTTCCTAAAAAGAAAGAAAAGAAAAAGGAAATAAAAAAGAAAACAAAATCTAAATAAAAATAAACTATTAACTAATGACACGACTAACTAAAAAAAATTAAACAAAAAACTATTAAATAAAATTAAAACTAGAATTAATCAATAAATTCAACTATTCCCCGGCAGCGGCGCCAAAAACTTGATGTGTAAAATCGTGTTATAAAATACTCACTCGCAAGTGCACGAATCGTGAAGATAAGCACAACGGCAAGTAAGGTTCGTTCCCACGAGGAAAAGATATTTATTAATTAAAACTAATTTTAATTAAAGTTAAACTAAAAGTAACCAAAGATTTGTTTAAGATTTGAATTAAACTAAACTAAATTAAATTAAGCTAAGAAAACAATTAAAGAAAATATGGTTGTGATCAAAAGATAGAAAACACTAAGTCATCAATGATCCCCAATTATGAACACTCGATGTATGGAATTAATTTGTAAACAAGATTCAATCAATTCTAGGGTTCATTCTTTGTCTTTAATGTGACTATTACCGTATGGTCATGGGATGAGTCACGTGCTCCCAACCACTATTCACCCTTGGTCTATGGTGTGAACAGTGATCGAAAACCCTTTAAGCGCAAGAATTAAGAACCAAATTCTATACTTTGCTTGGCCTATGCTAAAGATAAAATTCATTCATTCAAAAGAGCATTAATCAAGATTAGGTTTGGTCTATACTCTAACCCTAATTCTCATATAGTCTTAACCCTAAAATCATGCCAAATAGTTATTCACCTTTGGTCTATGGTGTGAATAAATATTAAAACTAATGGGGAGTTAAGCAATTAAGCACAATGAATAAATCAAGAATTAAATTGATGAAATAATAATTAATCCATATATGAGCATTCACAAAAGGTTCACATTGATTCCCTAGTTATGGGATTAGTTACACATGTTGAAAATAAAAAGAGAAGAGAAAGAAAAGATAAAACCCATTAAGATCTCCAATGATGAATTTTCCTTCGTCTTCTAATCGTCAATGTGTAAAGATGAATGAGTGTGTGGTGATGTATGGTGGTGGAGTGATGAGGGACAGCCCCCTTAGTGGCTTGGGACCTCCCTTGGCTTCCCTCCCGAAATTAGGGTTCACAGGGGTTTAAATAGGCTTTAGATGATAAGCCAAGTCCTTAAACAACAAGGAAATTGGTTTCCCTTTGGAACTCTACCTTTTTGGAATTTAATTCTTTCCTAATCCAATCAAATTGATTACTTATTGAAGGATGATAAGGATTAGGTGTCAACTTGCTTTCCAAGACTCACACTTATGTCCAAGAAGGTAATATTTCCCGTTCCACAACTTGCAAAATAAATCCCGTCACTATTTGCGGAATTATGACTGATCTGACCATCGGATACTAAAATGGACATAACCTCTTCTAGAAATATCGGAATTGCGATCCGTAAAGTGCGCCGGAAACTAGACTTCCGGAGCTTTCCATCCATAGGTGGTAGGACACACAGTTCAATCGGAGATGAGAGATATGGCCCCCGCAATCTGGGTGATCTGCACTGGCCGAAATTCAGCTTTTTGCTCATTTTCTTCAAAATAACTTCTAACACCTCTTTCATGGAATGTGACCTATAAATGCTCAACAAACACATAAAATACCTAATTTCACTCAAGAACAAAGCACAAATAATAGGAAATGGGGACTTAAAATATGTATAGAAATAGACCGATCAGGCACCTAGTCAAAGAATCTCGGGGCCCTTGGTAATCTTGCAGGAATTTAGTCGAAAGTAATCTGGGTACTAGAGATCCTCATACTTTCTGGGGGTTTTGATACTTTTGTGGAAACATCTGTAAGAACTAGGCACCTCATATTCCTGTTCCAGGAATCTTGGTGATATGGCGAGTAATCTGGCGAAACTGGATACCTTGTATTCCTGCTCTAGAAATCTTGGTATCATGGCGAACGAACCTGACGAGTCTGGGTACCCTGCATTTTTGCTTTGTAGGGATTTTAATATCTTGTCTAATAATCGGGTACCTAGTCTTCCTGTTTCAAGGAAACTAGGTCTTCAGGTGAGTATTCCTGTAAAACTGGGCACCTCACATTTCCGTTTGTAGGAGCTTTGGTGCCTTGGCGAACAAATTTGGTGAATCCGGGTACCTCGCATTCCTGCTCTAGAAATCTTGGTACCGCGGTGAACATGATGGAGAATATGTTCGCAACGTGATCCTGGTAGGCGGCTATGGCCATGTTAGTACCAGATCTTTCTTAGTAGGGAGCAGTACCCGGCTAAGCCCTTTATCTGGCAGACGACTATGCCCTTATTAACCAGACTCTTCTTGGCGAGAGGGTGGCACCCAGCCAGGGCAGCAGGAAGGCCATACGGTCCTTTCTGGTCTTGAGGTGATCATAGGCGAAAATAAGGCGATCATATTCAGGTACTTCGCGTTCCTGTTTATAGGAATCTTGGTACTTTGGCGAAAACATTGGTGAATATATACTAGCAGCAAGATCCAGGTAGGCAACTAAGGCCACTTTAGCACCTGGTCTTTATCAGCGAGGGGTGGTACCCGGCCAAGGCCTTGATCTGGTTGGCAACTATGCTCTTACTATCCAGATCCTTCTCAGCGGGGGGTGGTGCCCAGTCAAGGTCTGATCCATCGGGCAACTATGCTCTTACGTACCGGATCCTTCCTAGCGGGGGGTGGTGCTTGGCCAGAGCAACAAGAATGCCATGTGGCTTTTCCTAGTCTTGGGGAGATCTTCATGGATAGATTAATCCGATCCAGGGCATCAGGAGTGCTGTGTAGCTCTCCTGGATTTATGGCGATCCTCCTGGAGGGATCTATCCGGTCCAGGGCATCAGGAGCGCTATGAGGCTCTCCTGATCTTAAGGCAACAATCATGGCGGATTCAATTGGTGACATAAAGCAGATAGATGTAGACAAATGTAGATGGAGAAAAAAACCTTCTTTATTGATGAAAAAGAGAATACAAGCACTCATGAGTACTAACATCTTTTATTATCAGTTTCGAGGCAATTCTGATTGACCCCTACTGCATGGCTTATGGGTAGAACCTCTTGAGGTGATCAGTATTCCAAGTGTGGTCTACCGGATATCCGTCCATGTCACCCAATTTGTAGGCCCCACCCCCGATCACCATTCTGATTAAGTAAGGACCTTCCCAATTAGGTGACAGTACTCCATCCGATCTCTTTCGGGTATTTTGGGTAACCTTTCTGAGTACCAGATCCCCTTCTTTGAAGCTTTGGGCTCTCACTTTCTTATTGAAGTAACAGGCAATCTGTAGGGAAAAATTAACTAAAACCGCAGCGGAAGGCGAAAAGTAGATTTTCGTATAGTTTAAATTTTTTCTAAAGATTTGAACATTAACCCTTTAATTAATTAAACACAAATATACAGTTAGGGTTAAATACCTCTCGTCGCGTGATCCGATTAACTTACGTCGATGGTAATCCGCAAGATCTTCAATCCTAGCACGTACGTGAATCACCTAGGAGCGTGATCTCCTTTTTTCTTTGAATTGCTTACCTGAGAATGGATGTATGGAACTTCTGATCCTGATCTTCAATCCCAAAACACCAAGAGCCTAGAAAAATAATTCCGGTCACTTTTGAATTCACAATCGATATGATTGGAACTCGCGTAACCCTAAATCGAAAGTGTGCACAAAAACTTTTGATGTTAAAGGCTTGCAAGTGCACTATCGAATGAGTACTTATTTTTCTTTTTCTCTCTTGGCCGAAATTCTATGTGTATTGAGTAAGATTTTTATTTTTCAAAGCAAACAGAGATCTCTCTCACTCAAGCTTCAAGGTGGTCGAAATTTATCACCTTATATTTATAAGGTGACCGAAATTTCTTTTTCTCAAAATAGGGTTGGCCGAATTCTTTGTGTAGGAAATCTAGGGTTGGCCAATTTCCTTACTTGAAAAGGAATTGTGCTTTTCCCTAATTCCTATCAATTTAAGAATCCTAACCCTTATAGGACTAGGGTGGCCGAATTGTTTGTGTGGTATGGAGTGTATGTGGACTTAATCCTTACCACATTAGGACTCCTATCACTTAAAAGAATTCTAACCACTAATCCAACACATAGTATTTTATTTACTGATCAGGAAAAGATTTTGATTTAAACTATTAATTAATTAAATAATTAATTAATTTCCATTTAATCAAAACAATAAAATAAAATAATATCTTGGGCTATTTTATTAGCCTTGCCGCCCACACCATATATATATGGGCCTAATATTATTTTTCTTATTTTATTTAATCCATTAGACTTTAAATAAAAGCCCACATGTGAACCATACTTATTCTTACTAAAAGAAACAAGCCCACATGTCTCCTTTTAATATATTAATATAATAGAGTAGCCCATTAAATAAATAATAGACATATTATATTCTTAATATATTAAATGCAATTCTAGATGGACCCATAAATTGGTTCGGTAGAATATATCAAGTGATCCATGCAAGTACGTGTGGATTGTGGATCTTGACGGGCTATCTAAATTTAAGCTTCAATAGACATAACCTAATCACAATCAACAAATGATTCACTTAGGTCCGATCTATTACTTTTAACTCATTCCATTAAAGAGCTAAAATTGAACTCTTAAATAAAGGTAGAATAAGGAGATGTTTCTCATTCATACCCTAGACAATCTTATAGGAGATGATGTATACTCGTGAATAATATCAGTAATCGCCAAGAGCTCATAGACCGCTTATAGCTCTTCAAGTTACCATATTTCCTCATATGACCACATTTTGAACTTGGATATTTTGACTTGTCCAGAAGCCATGTCTTCAATAATCATTATTGAAAACTCAACGTTGAGATTTAATACCTAATACCTCAAAACATCCATATGATGATATTATACTCTCATTTAATAAATAGAGCCACGATGTCCATATCTATAAATGAAGTCCTCTATCGATTAACAAATGAATACCACCAAACTATCGAGGATAGACTATGCTATATAATCGTACTCATTGATAGCTCAAATGATAACACTTGCAACCATAAGTCCATCATTTATCTCAGGATTAAGATCGACTCTCCGATTGTCCTAATAATGAAAAGACTTATATCTAGTGACGGTTCTGGATAAAGTATTTCATTGTGATCCAGTTCAATGCACCCAGTGCACTAGATTCTTTTACTCGAAAACCCTTCGATGATTTTAGACTCATCATAACTCATTTGATCCCACTCAAATGCTAGTAAAAGAATTCTACAATTTTATCAAGATAGAGGTGCCCAACCTTTAACTTAAGTTGTGAACGTTATTTAAGACTAACTAATGAATTGTGTCTACCTCACACATATCCGGATGTATGAACAATTCTTCATATCTCATAGTCTTTTGACCTTATGATTATTTACCTTGACAATTATAATAATAAATACTATAAGTATTTGTAAGAATCAGAAAACACTTTATTAATATGAAAAGATTGTTAATTACAATATTACACTCTTGCTATTGAGCATAATCCTAACACAATACAGTTCTGGTAAACTGCTACCCTTTCTGCAATCCTGTCTTGCTTCTCCTCTAGGAGATCCAGGTTGGCCCTCAGCTTATCTTCATTTCCATCGGGGTCAAAATGCTGAACCCGTAAAGAAATGAGCTTATGCTCTATAGGAAGGAAAGCTTCTACCCTGAAAGCTAGTGAGTAGGGGATTTCTCCGGTAGCGGTCCTTTTAGTGGTGCGGTAAGCCCAAAGCACGTCCGGGAATTCATCAGCCCATCTCCCTTTCTTCTATTGAAGTTTTTCTTCAGGAGCCTCTTGATAGTCTTATTTGTGGCCTCTACCAGGCCATTAGTCTGAGGGTGTGCTACAGATGCGAAGCGAAGTTCAATCCCCAGACTCTCGTAGAATTCCTGGAATCTGGCATTATCAAATTGCTTACCTAGATCTGTGATGATGACCATCGGGGTCCCAAACCGGCAAACCATATTTTTCTTGATGAATTATATTGTATTTGCTTCAGTAATTCTGGAGAGGGGTTCTACTTCTACCCATCTGGTGAAATAATCAATAGCTACGATCGCATGCTTCTACTGACCTGGCGCGGTTGGGAGAGGTCCAATTAGATCCACTCCCTAGAATGCAAACGGATACGGTGAGCTGATGGTAGATAACCATTCTAGAGGTAGGTGATGCAGGTTGGCCGTTTTCTGACATGGTTCACAAGACTGTACGAACTGCCTTGCATCATGGTGCAAGGTTGGCCAGAAATATCCCATTCGTAGCACCTGGTAAGCTAGTGCTTCTACTCTGGGAGCTTTCCTGGCATGGTTCTTTCAAGTATTGTTGGAGGTTCTTGCTAGGGTGGGTCCTCCACTGATGGTGTTGACTATATGGATTTGCTCCATCAAATCTTTCCCTTTCGGTTTCCTTCCTTCTTCAAACGCCTTAATGTCTGCTTACACTTCCTTCCCAGTGCGAATGCTGTCGCGCACTTGTTGGAGGAATTCCTCCAAGCAGCCTCCTAACCAGGGCTTCAATCTGGTTCTGCAAACTATAACACTCCGAGGTATTATGACATACATCTTCATGGAAGTCACAATACTTGTAGCGGTTCCGCTGATCAGCTGGTGCCTTTATTAGACCCTTCTTCCTGAGCAATCATTTGTCATGGATGGCGAGGTAGATAGTCTCGCTAGATGCGTTTAAGGGGGTGTAGTGGGAGTACCCATTTTCCTCTCTATCGACCCGCCCTACTATCTTGGGTGGAGGTGTAGCTCTGGGCGGAGTCAGTCTAACAGGGTACCGGTTCCGTGGGGGGTGATATGGCGGCGACCGATATGTAGATTTATTGGGAGGTTTGTTCTGATTTTTTTGTACTAGTGCAGGCTTGGGCGCCTCCTTCTTTTGGCGCTTGGCAGTTCTCATATCATCATGCTCCATCTTGACTCGGAGCTGTTCATCTATTTTAACCTGCTCTAAAGCTCTGTTGTAGGCTTCCTGGTACGTCTCCGGGGGATGCTTGGCGAAGAATCTGAATAGCCTGCCTGCCCATAGGTTCCTTCTGTAATTGGCCAAGGTTTCCTTTTCCGTGAAGACCCCCATCTGGATCACTTCTTTGTGGAATCTCTCCACGTAAGCTCTGAGCGATTCACCACACTCCTGGATCACGTATTGGAGGTGAATGGGATCCATGGGGTGAGGTTTGATGCCTTGAAACTGAGCACAGAAGTCAGTAGTCAACTTGGTGAATGAATCAACGCTTCATGCTGGTAGCTTCCTGAACCATGTTTTGGCATAGTTAGTCAGCGTGGTATGGAACATTCTGCACATGGCGGGCCTAGTTGCATTCTGGACCTCCATCTAGTGAACAAAGCTTTCTAGATGGCTCAGGGGATCCTCGGTCCCAAAATATTTATCGGTTGGCATCTTGAATTTAGGAGGTAGTTTTGCCTCCTTAATCCTCCTAGAGAAGGGAGCATTCATCTCTCCCAAAGGATCTTTCCGATTTTCCCAATGCTTGCCCTTCTTCAACTCTTGGATTTCCTTTGACATTCTGGCAACCTGGTCCCGGATACATTTGTTACCATCATTCCCATATTCTACTTCAGAATCTCTGTCGTCAGGCTCTTCCGGTGTCGTAGAAGCTTCATCCTGATTCTCTCCATAGGGAGGGTCTTCTTCGACGCCCCTATTGCTACCTCATGCCCCTGAACGAGGGCGCCCCCTGGTCGCTTCCTGTTGAGGCTGTCTAGAAAAAGCTTCTGGTTGGACCAGGTGGCGGCGCTCCCTAGACGGGAGATCGATGGCCGATCTAGCCCGCCGGGGTTTATAACCTGTAGGATTCCTTGGAACCGGGGGCACTGGTCCGAGTCTGTCATGGACTGATGGTACTGGGGGCATGGTCCCGAGTCTATTATGGACTGGTACGGGAGGTGGTGGTCCCAACCTGTCAAATAGAGGTACCCTGGTACCCTTTCAATAGGCATCACCCCTGGGATCTGGTATAGCGGGCTGACTGGTACTACCTTCAGTGATCATTCGAAGGCGAATGCTCTCTATAAAGGCCGCGACCTGCTGGTCTAGATTGGTAGGTCCAGTCGCCGGGGTAATAGGTACTTGGGGGGGTAGCTCGCGCGGTAGCTGACGGCTTCGAGGCGGGTTTGCGACCCTTTCCCCTCTTCTTCGGCTTCTGAAACTTTCAGGTTGAAGCATTTGACTGATGTCCTGACGTATCAGGATGTTCATGAGAAGATCAGAGCTTCATTTTGATAATGTAGTAAGAAAACGAGACACGCTGGCTTTCTTTTGAGGGTGTGGTGTTTCCCACAGACGGCACCAAAAAGTGTTAACGGAAAAATCCACTCAGGGACCAAAATTTCGGTTAACACCCTGGCCTGCTATCAGTAGCTATAGCAGGATAGGTACCTTCGGTACCGAGGTCCCTTCCTATAATCGAAAGCAAGCGATCAAATGATAGAGAAGAAATACAAGGGACAAAGATATATAGAAGAACAATGTTTTATTAAATAATCACAATAACAAAGTTACAATGTATACACTCTTCTCTGAATTCTCACTCTTTTACATAGGGTGATGATGGAGAAAGCGTTTATGTCGATAAGTGAATATGTCCTTCCAATGATCGTCAATGGACTCTCACTGGCTTCGGAGAATTTCAGAGGAAATTCTACCGGAATCTCTCTGTCTTTAGCGATCCCAATCTTCGAATCAGCCCCCTTTCTTTTACCCTTCAAGACAGTATATATGGTTTTTCCCGACTCCCCTAAAAAATCTGGTCGCATTAATGAGGATTATTAGGAGTCCCATTTTAGGCATTGAAAGGCATTGCGTAGGGCTGAAGGCACGGGATTTGATCCCATTAATCATTGTCGTATTAATGTTTTAATATGCTTGACCATTCGGTCCCATTAATGGCGCTTTATTTTGGCGATGGAGTCAACTTTCCTTCCTCATAGAGCTTGGAGGGAAATTCTGGATTCTGGTAGAATGAGGTGCTGGTGTATCAGTTTGTTTGGAGCTTGGTCTACTTCTTGATGGAGCGGTGCTTGTGTCTTCACAATCCTCTTCGCATTGCTCGACAGGTAAGATATCTGTCTTGGAGGGGCTTCGGATATGCATCGAGGTACTTGGTACCAGATGGACGTCGAGGCAGTACCTAGGCGGGTATCGAGGTGCCAAGTGCCGTGATTGATGTCGAGGTGTTTGCGGGTTGCTGGACATGCAAGTCTATCGTCGTACTGATCTTAAGTTGGCATTAGAAGCTTTAGTGGGGCGAGGTATATGCCTTCGTCAGCTTGCGGTACCGGCGTCCTATCTGGATAGATAGGTAGTCGAGGTCCCGAGCTTGTCAAGTATCGGCTCCATCTAGGTAGTGGTACCGATCTCACTGGCTCCTATCAGGTTGATACTAGTTGAAAAATTCTTTTTTGGTCCCTTGCCAAAAAACCCTGTTAACAAAAATAATAAAGAGCAAACAATTATATTAAAGAAAGTTAGAAAAATATTAATATTTTATTATTTGAAAATTGTAAATTGGTGAATGATTGGAGTAATAAATTTATGAAGATAATGGAATATTCTAAAAATATTCCATTTTCAGTCTTCAAAATGGAGAAATTTTAGAGAACTATCGGAGATTGCCTTAACTTACCATTGAACAAAACAAAAATAGAACAGAAACATGACACAAATATTTCAGTTCCAGAATGTTTGGATTGGCAACTACTCCTATAACTTTGAAATTAAGAAAGAGATTAATTACGGATATTGAATCCAATTCAACATAAATGGCCAACATGGGCGTATCTCAGCTGGTAGATGGACGAGCTTGGGGTTTGGGCAAATGACTCACAGGTCAGCGGCTCGAATCCTACCAATGGCGAAAGCTTTCAAAAAAAATACCTGAATTAATAGATATTGTCAAAAAAGAAAAACATAAATGGGCTAAATACCAGCACAAAGCCAACTTCAGACCGTGAAGCACGTTTACATTGTAAAACTAATTTACATTACTTAATTATATTTCAAAATTATTTTTAACCATCTTTAATTAAAAATCTAATCCAGAACCGGGTTGGGATTAGACATGACCGTGGTTCGGTTCGGTTCGAACCGTGGAACCGAATAGAAACATGGCAAAAGATCGGAACCGAAACCGGAAACAAAACTGTGGGCTTAAGGTTCCGGTTCGGTTTTTAAAAAAAAACCAGACTGGAACCGGTGGTTCGGTTCCGGTTATGGAACCGCAGGTTCCAGCCACTTATATAATTTTTTTAATCGATCTCTTTTTTCCTCTCTCTCTCATTCTTTCTTTAAAAACTCAGATCTCTCTCAATCTCTTTGATCTCTCATCAGACATCTCATTGATCTCTCTCTTTCTTCTTTCTCCTTTTCTTTCTTTCTTTCTTTCAATCCCAGATCAAGCGACGACCGACGAGCCGATGAGCCGACGACGAGCTCTCTCCGGCGATCTCTTCTTCATCCCGTCGCCAGTTGCCGGCGATCTCTTCTAGTCTTCTTTGATCGATCTCTCGCCGGAAATCTCTTCTTGATCCCGTCACTGGGGATGTCTTCTTCGATCCCTCTCTCTTCCTTCGATCTCTCTCTCTCTCTTCGTTATCTTTGTTCGATCTCTGGTTTTGGTGGTGGACTGGTGGGTGATGTAGATTTTGCGGTTCATTTGGGGTTGGTTTATCTGATGAAAGGGATATGGGATTTGTTGTGATCTGTGTGATGATTTGTGTGATACTGTAATGAACTGATGAAGCCATGAACAGATGAACTCATGAATGGATTTTGATTTTTTTTTTAAAGAAACCGAACAATCTAGATTCGGAGAACCGGAACCTCCTTCCAGACGGTTCTGGTTTCTGTTCAGATTCCAGGTCCTTTTGGAATTGGAACCAACGGTTCGGAACCCGAACTGAACTGAAACCGAACCGTGATCATGACTAGTTGGGATTGAAGTCCACCAAAAGTCTCTGTAGATCGGTAAACGAGGACCGAGAGATCGGTAAAAGAGGACCGAGGAGCTGGACAATTTCATAGTCCATAGAGATCCACCAAAAGCTCCACATTAATTAATCCGTACAAATCATTGATGGAATATGAGCAATTAAAACTTACCTTCAGACTAGTTTTTAACTACCCATATTAAATTAATCTTTGAACGTGGGGTATTATAAATTGATTTGTAGGGATCGTTTGGTATGTGGTAATTTTTACATGGGAATGAAAATCCGATAGCATTCCTATGTTTGCGTTTTTCGATTCCCGAAAAAGTGATTTTCATAGGAATCACATTACCCTCCATCTTATTCCTATCGTGGGACCCACCTTAATTTTTTTAAAATAATTAATATAAATTAAATTGGATATATATAGATATTATATATATATATATTATATTATATAAATATAGTATATGAATTAA
This sequence comes from Dipteronia sinensis, assembly GCA_033220585.1. Lineage (NCBI taxonomy): Eukaryota > Viridiplantae > Streptophyta > Magnoliopsida > Sapindales > Sapindaceae > Dipteronia > Dipteronia sinensis. The sequence continues at coordinate 91,229 of JANJYJ010000587.1, forward strand.
ATAATATATAATAAAAATAATATATATAGTAATTTATATATATATAATATAATAATATATTATATAATACATATATATATATAATACATATATCATATAATATATATATATATATAATATAATATATATTAATATATATAATGTTAACGAAAAAATCCACTCAGGGAACGAAATTTCGGTTAACACCCTCGCCCACTACCGGTAGTTGTAGCGGGATAGGTACCTTCGGTACTGGGGTCCCTTCCTATAATCGAAAGCAAGCGATCAAATGATAGAGAAGAAATATAAGGGACCGGGAGATATAGAAGAACACTGTTTTATTAAATAATCACAATAACAAAGTTACAATGAATACACTCTTCTCTAGATTCTCACTCATTTACATGGGGTGGTGATGGAGAAAGCGTTTATGTCGATAAGTGGATATGTCTTTCCAATGATCGTCAATAGACTCTCACTGGCTTCAGAGAATTTCCGAGGAAATTCTACTGGAATTCATCTCTCTCTGTCTTTTTTCCATAATATGTTGTCGGAGCCCCCTTCTGTACCCTTCAAAACCGTATATGTAGTTCCCCTCAGAATCGCCTCAAAATCCGGTTGTATTGATGAGGATTATTGAGAGAATTATCGAGAGAATTATCTTAGGCGTTGAAAGGCATTGTGTGGGGCTGAAGGCGCGGGATTTGATCCCGTTAATTACTGTCGAATTCAAGTTCTGATTTGGTCGACCATTAGGTCATTAATGGCGCTTTATTTTGGCGATGGAGTCAACTTTCCTTCTTCGTGGAGCTTGGAGGGAAAAATTCTGATTCTAAATTTTGGCGGAGTGTAGCACTGGTACATCATTTCGATCCCACTGGTATGGAGCTTATTTTTCATCTTGCTGGAATGGTGCTTGTGTCTTCACGTTCATTATCGTATTGCCTAAAAGGTAAGGTACTTGCCTTGGAGGGGTTCCGGATATGCACTGAGGTACTAGGTACAAGGTGGACGTCGGGGCAGTACCTAGGTGGGTATCGAGGTGGTATCAAGGTAGGTATCGAGGTACCAGGTGCCTTGATTGATGGCGAGGTGCCTGCGGGTGCCGGGCATGCAAGTCTACCGTCGTACTGATCTTAAGTTGGTATTAGGAGATTCAATGGGGCAAGGTACATGCCTTCATCAGCTTGCGGTATCGGCGTCCTATCTAGCTAGATAAATAGTCGAGGTCCCGACCTTGTCAAGTATCGGCTCCATCTAAGTAGTGGTACCGATCTCGCTGGTTACCTGGCCCCTATCAGGTTGATACTAGTTGGAAAATTCTTCTTTGGTCCCTTGCCAAAAAACTCTGTTAACATAAAATATATAAGATATTATATAAGATAATAATATATATTAATATGCATATATAATATATAAAATAATAATATATAATAATATATTATATTATATCATATATATATAATAATATATAATATATAATAGATAATGTTAACGAAAAAATCCACTCAAGGAGCGAAATTTCGGTTAACACCCACGCCCACTACCGGTAGCAGTAGCAGGTAGGTACCTTCGGTACCGGGGTCCCTTTCTATAATCGAAAGCAAAAGATCAAATGATGGAGAAGAAACACAAGAGACCGGGAGATATAAAGAACATTGTTTTATTAAATAATCACTATAACAAAGTTACAATGTATACATTCTTCTCTCGATTCTCACTCTTTTACACAAGGTGGTGGTGGAGAAAGCGTTTATGTCGATAAGTGGATATATTCCTCCAGTGGTCGTCAATGGACTCTCACTGGTTTCAGAGAATTTCAGAGGAAATTCTACCGGAATCTCTCTCTGTCTTTGGCGATCCCAATCTTTGAAAAAGCCCCATTTTCTTTATCCTTCAAGACTGTATATATGGTTTTTCCTCAATTCCCTAAAAAATCTGGTTGTATTAATGAGAATTATTGGGAGTCCCATTTTAGGCGTTGAAAGACATTGCGTGGGGCTAAAGGCGCGTGATTTGATCTCGTTAATCACTGTCGTATTCAAGTTTTGATATGGTTGACCATTCGGTCCCATTAATGTCGCTTTAGTTTGGCGATGGAGTTAACTTTCCTTCTTCGTAGAGCTTGGAGGGAAATTCTGATTCCGAATTTCGGCGGAATGTAGCACTGGTACCTCATTTCGATCCCACTGGTATGGAGCTTGTTCTGCGTCTTGTTGGAATGGTGCTTATGTCTTCACGTTCATTATCGTATTGCCTGGAAGGTAAAGTACTTGCCTCGGAGGGGCTCCGAATAGACATACTAGGTACTAGGTGGGAGTCGGGGTAGCTCCAAGGCAGGTATCGGGGTAGTATCAAGGTAGGTATCGAGGTACCAGGTGCCTTGATTGATGTCGAGGTGCTGGCGGGGTGCTGGGCGTGCCAGTTATCATCGTACTGGTCTTATGTTGGTGATAAAAGCTTCAGTGGGACGAGGTACATGTCTTCGTTAGCTCGCAGAACTGATGTTCTATCTAGGTAGATGGGTAGTCGAGGTCTCGACCCCGTCAAATATCGGCTCCATCTACGTAGTGGTACCGATCTTGCTGGTTTCCTGGAATATCTGGATGAGTCTTCCTAGGTAGGTCCCTGTTGGAAAATTCTCCTTTGGTCCCTTGCCAGAAAACCCTGTTAACAGATAATATATATAATATGCAAAATAATAATATATAATATATATTATATATAATAATATAATATAATATTAATATATTATATATATTAATATAATATAATATTTATATATATATATATTATAAGTATTATATATAATAATATATATTAATATGTATTATCTAAATTATTTATATATAATATGTATAATATAAGATTTCTGTATGCAACCAAACACAATTATCTAATATTTCCAGGAATCTGACATAATATTCCCATACACAACCAAACACATATATACAGGTTTCTTAGGAATCATGTTACCATGTTTAACTTTCTCAGGAATCAGATTATTTTGATTACCTCATATCAAACGATCCCTTAGAATTATTTTTATAAGTCTAACATTAACGACCGATTTCAGTGGAGTAGTTCAGATGGTTGATAAACGAACTTAGGCTTAGATAAATAATTTCCAAATTAGTGGTTCGAATTCTATTAATAATAAATGTTTTAAAAAAATACCTAATCTAAATACGTGGATAAATAGATAAAAAAAAAAGATAATGACTAATCATATAAGATAATGACTAATCATATAAGAGCTTTGAAAAGCGTATATTTCGGTAATCTTTGGACAGGCACTACAACGGTTGCTGCAGCTTTTCCTCTGATATTCACTGCGATAAAACCGTTTGCTCGGTTATGCAAGTCTAGAGAAAGACAACGGGATTGATGCCTGTATTTTCGTATGTATTTTAATATTAAGTTTGAAATTGAAAATTCTTCTCGTATTTTATGGGTTTTACCTTATCATCACTTTGATACAAGGGCTTAGTTTTGCGATTAGCTCAGGAGAATTGACCCAAAACTATATAAAGATAGAAATATAATTAATCTGTGCTAAATTTAGAACGCGAAAGGCATTCTTTAATTTACTCAAAACTACTACCTACTAAAATACACATTGAAATACAAGCAGTGAATCAAATTAATATACACAAGAATGACAAACAGTTCAACATTGATGTAAACTAGATTAATTTCGGTTATACAACTATTAAGACCACACAATCACTTGAAAATCTTAGAGTACTTGCAGAATAGAACATACTGTTTGTACCAACGTGAGCAGCAGGAGAAGAACTGCAACAACAGTTCCTGTGCCTATCCAAGGATCACTGAAATATACCCTTTTCAAGGTCGCCTTGGAATGGTTCCAACGATTGCCATAGTGTGCTTTCAGTTTCTCGGTGACTTCGTAGTAACCGGAGTAACTTGGTGTAACATGAAAGCCAAGTTTGTTGAACATGTTTGCTATGGCAGCATTGTCTCCTAGACAATTGAAGATTATATCTTTCTCAACAAGCAAATCCACATCTTTTTCGGTATCAATAAGAAAATCCAGTAGAAGAATATAGTTGCATACGTGAGTTTCCCATGGATAGTGTAATTGCTCGAAGGCCATCACATTTCGAATCAAACATTCTGTCCCATCATATACTTCCAAGCGCGGGATTTGGAGCTCGAGTTCTTGCACTTTAATGAACGGGATAATTTGTGTTGAACGCATTATATATTCACAACTTATGTCAAGTGAGCTTCGATCTTCACTACCCTTCTTAAACTTCACTCCCGACCCATCCAACTTTGTTGCATAAGGTAAATCTCTTATATGCTTGTTTATATTTTTTGGTGGGATGAATTCCTTTAATAGAAAACATCTTCTCAGATCAGTGAAATGCCGAAGATCATATTTGTTGTATTTATGGAGATCGAGCTCACTATCAAAGAAAAACCGCGAAGCAAGAATCAATAATGGATCGTGACCTTCTCCGCTAGGCTTGGCGACGTCTCCCAATAAAAATAACTCCTCAAGAATGAAGTATGGAAGCTGATTTTCGAGTAATTGTAAATCTAGTTTTATAGCAGCTTTTCGAATTGGTGTAACTAGCAAGCTATCAAATCCTGTTTTATTTTTTGCTTCATCATTCCTCAAAAAGAGCTCAATAATGAAAACAGCATCATATAGAATCATTGTTACGAATTCATCACTCAAAAGATTAGGGTTCTCTGCATAACAAATACGGATTCTTTGTTCGTTGTCTTCAATGAAGCTCTTCAATTCCTTCAACTTATCCGTACTTGTTCTTTCACTGAACTTTTTTACATAAATCAGTTTTTGTTTCTCCATCTCAATCAAATATTCTCGTTTGCCATGATGAAGAGGACCTATTGAAACCACCTGAGGAGTATAAGCCTCTTCGTTTATTTTACGAAGATCTCTAGGAACCCTATAAATACAACACTCCGGGGCACCATCAAAAATTGCTTCCGATATTTTTTCAATGTCAATTCTGAACTCTTTGGATTCACTAACAGGTCTTGCTATCACATCTTTTTCCATCTCCAATATGTTAGCCTTAATTTCAAATAAATTAAAAATAATTAGTAGCTAATGGCATACATACATAAAATCAACCCATAAAAATCAAAGAAAATATCTCATTCTGCCCGTAAATTTTTCAGGTTAGGAAAAAAAATTCTTCTTAATTTCACCATATCACTAATATGTTTATCTAATCAAAACACGACATGGGATAAAAAGACTAAATATGATTAAATAAAAAAAAGTAAAAATAAAAATAAAAATTATCAGATAACCTTTTATTTGGACAGACATAATGTGATGTAAGACAATTGGCTTTGGACTTTGAAGAAGAGATGGATAGAAAATTGTCCAAAAGAGGTGTTTCAATGAAACGGGCATAACTTTTCGCTCGGTTGACAGATTTCCTATTATAATATGTTTTCGGAAAGGGTTTTCGAAGCTCCATAGCGGTACAACCGGGGCTTGCCCGGTTGACGTCATTTACTCCCTTAACGGAGCTGTTTAAGATAGGTTATCGGGCATCCGAAGATTTTTATGTTTTTATTTGTTTTCCGTTTTTTTTATTTTTAGATGAGGATATTTTAGTCTTTTCTGTTTTTAGGGTTTTCAAAGCCTATTTGAGGCTTTTGTTATCAGTTTCGAGGTATTCAATAAATTTTACAATTTGGTTTCAGTTTCTTTTTTTCTGGTGGATTCCAGTTTATGTTCTGTTAGGGTTACGCTTGTGATCCTAGAACTTCCGTTCTGCGTCATAATGAGATCATACCATATAAGTTTTTGTTGATCAAAATTACCTTAGAATTGTGGGCCTCCTCAATTTCTTCGGGATCAAAGTCTTCATAAGTCCAACGCTTGACTCTCTTCATCTCCATCTCCTAAATAATTTCGTGTCTCAATGAAAATCTGCAGACAACTTTGTTCTTCAACAAATCATTTACACGATTGAGATTGTTTTCGATATGGTTTTCAAATTTTTAATTAGAATTAATAATTAATAATATTAATAATAAGATCAGAATTATATGCAACCTCTCATATTAAATTAATTTGCTAGGTTGTAGTGAGCAAAAACAACCTAGCAAATTAATAATAAGATCAGAATTATATGCAACCTCTCATATTAGAGAATAGAGATGCCGCGTTTCATCAGCTTTTGATAATTTAGATAAATATATAGTTAAATATTACACCATTTAGAAACTTTAGAGCTCAAACATTCAAATATTATCATTTTTAGAAAAATCACAAAAGTTTGATGTTGACACTTTTAATTTCTCCTAAAAAAACGAAAAAGAAAAATGATTCACCTTTGAACTATTTGCCATAAATACATGACAGTGAAGATCTGAACATGTAAATTTTATGAACAAAAAAGAAACAAGATTTCTATTGTTGATGCTGATAAATCTAGTAAATAAAAAAATAGTTGTTGGAAATGAAACCTGAATATCTTGGACGGAGAGAAGTAACTGTATGGAGTGTAGACCAGATGTTTCCTCTTCTCGAATGTCTCTCTATTATTTCCTTCTTTGATGATATGCTTTCTCTCACTCCACTCCATCCACCCATGTTTATGATACTAGTAAGGGTGAAATTCATTTTCGTCCATCTAGTTTGACCTAATAGCTAAACTGGTCCCTCGATTTTTAGTATTTTGTTGACAGGTTCCTCTAGTTTTAAAACATCAGTATTTTGGTCCCTGCCGTCCAATTCCGTTAGAGTTTTCAAAGATTCCGTCAGTTTTCATTTCAGGTATAAGTCACACTTGCATTGAACTCACAACCTAGCTAATTTTCACATTCACTGCATACATAATTTAGATATCTATTGTTTTAATTGGGAAGTATTTACTCCCATTTTAAGGAAGAGTCTCTCCACACTTTTATTGAAAAATGTTATAGAGATAATATATACAATAACAGAGTTTACGATTTAATTTATAGATTGGTAAAGTCTTTTTTGCACAAAAGATCTTGATATGGACCAAATCATATCAGGATTTAAAAAATTATTTTTAAAATGTTTACTGATTTATTTATTTTTGGAAATTCTTAGGATGTTTTAGCAACTAAACAATTATAATATTTTAAATTAGCAAATGCTGATAATATATATATATATATATATATATTAATTTTTCTATTGTCAGTTCGAACTGATATAAGATATATCAGTTCCTTGCATGTGGGCTATCGGATTTAAATGTTTTGATTTGGCTGCATACACTTGTCAAAGCATCTTTTAAATCCAATGACCCACATACAACGAACTGATATATCTTATATCAGTTCGAACTGACAATAAAAAGACCGATATATATATATATATATATATATATATATATATATATATATATATATATATATATTCCCAACCACGAAAAACAAAAACGAGATAGACCCCAAAATGTCTAGTATTACGGCATGGCATTTTCTTTATGAGAGGACCGAGAGGTCCACCAAAAGTTAATGATTCATTAAATAATTTGTACGAACCATAAATGAAAAAACAACAAAAATCACCTAACCTGAGTAGATACATTAATTTCCTAGAGTAGTAAACGAAACTTATTCATGGGTTCATTTGCTGAATAATGTTATTAATATTTCTCTGCTTATAAGTTATAATGTTATTGATATTTTTATCTTGAGGCTATAAATTTCATAAAGAAAGAGTCATTATCTCTGCTATTTAGAATAAAAATTGATTGGAAACATCAATCTTTCATTAAATAAAAGATTGATTTTATTGTTAATTGAATTTTTTTATATAACACCAACACCTGCAGTGCGATAACACTAATCTGAGATATTGCCAGATGGTAGTGTTAATTGATTAGTGTCACTGTTTTCGTTACTAATTCGAACGACCAAAAAAAAAAACATTTTCAACTCAAAAGCTACTATAATACACAGAAATTTTTGTAATTACAAAGCATCTACCAACATGAATGTAAAGCAGACGCAGACCTCCTCTTATTCAGTCAGCAAGATCCCCACAATCACATTGAACCTATAGAGACGGGAACAGAACATACAGTTTGGACAACGGTAAGCACTAAGAGTATGACTGCAGCAACGCGCCAACGCCAGATATCACTGAAGTATACAGTTCTCAACGTCGCCTTCGTATGATTCCAATGTCTGTCATAGTCAGCTTTCAACTTCTCGCCGAAGTTGTGGTAAACAGGACTTGGTGTAATTTGTAAGCCGAGATTGTTAAACATCTTCGCAACTGCAGTATTGTCACCCAGGCAGCTGAAAATTATTCCTTATTCAACAAGCAAATCGACAACTTTATCAGTTATAGAATTCATATATTATCTCCCATAGCCATAGGCATGAAATTCTGAAAACCCTTTCCATTGAACGTATCAAACCAATATTAGTACATGTACAATGTTAGCTTTTGCTCAAGTAAATCAATTGTTGAATGTAAAACTATTGTAAGAAATACTATATGTAGAGTAGACAGCTTCTTAGTAAATCAATTGTTAATGCAACAGTAATTAGGCATAGCATCCAATTTACAGTCATCTGGTAGCAGAAAGGCAGCTCCAGTACTATATATCTTCCCCAACCACTAGTGCAGGTTCCTGAACAAGAAAATCATTGGTAGACAAGTACAATGAGTTATGAGTAGATTCTGAACAAATATTGACCTCTAAACAAACTCTCTTTAGAGAAACCAGTACCCTGCTATATTTTGATGCACTTGTGAATTTGTATATACAGAAAGCCAGCGACCCTTGATCAAATTTAACATGTAACTAACCTCATTTATCGGAAAAAGGAACTGTTACTATAAACGATCGATGACACAGTAGTTTGCTGCAAGCATATGTACTAGTGTAGTTTTATAATAGTATTCAATCTACATTCAATTGTACAACCAAGTACACAATACTTACAAAGATGAAGCCGCTATCCAGCTGACGAGCTTGCCTCTCTCTCTCTCTGAAGCAATGGCTGTTCACTTGTTGACATGCCGAGGACAGTGATCCTCTACCTGCAGGGCCTTCAAAGTTTTCCTTGCATTTCCAGTAATCATAGAAAACATTACGAGGTTCTAGTATGAAAATGGATTGCCCAATTTACCAAAACACGGAGAATAATTAACAACTTTAATCTGCATTTAATTGAAGCTTAACTTGAGAAAATTGAGTCTAAATCAAAACAGAGAGACAAACAACAACATTACAGGATAACAGTTGCAACAATATTGAAATGTAACAAATTTGTAAATCAAAGACATCTACTTTATTACATATGATCAACTGATTTTCTAAAATTAAAACAATCTAATTCACCAGAAAACAATACACTATAGCATGAATTAATAATGACCTAGAGACACTTGAATCCATATATGGTAGCAGTGCCGTTGCTTCAGTACAAATCAATCAAAAAGAAGCCATACTTCTATTGAACCAAATTGCTTGTAATGACCTCCAAATACAAGATTAGCAATTCAGATAATCAATCAATCAATCAACAGACTCAATGTATTATGCACCAAAGTATTCTAATTCAATTGAGAATAGATTATGCACACTTACCAGAGATCTAGTGCCAGAGATCTAGTGCAGACCCAACCCTTTCAAGTCTCATAAATGTCGGTGACTGAGTGAGAATAATACATCGAAGACGAAGAGCCATTGAAATGGTGGTGTTGACTGCTCAGACTGAAACTGAGAGACTCCACAATGGAAATTGCTCACGTGCTTGTCACGTTCTCCCTCGTGACAGACACATTGGCGCTTTTAGAGCTAACGTGTATAGGCACGTCATGGACTTCTGCCGATGTGTTAACACTTACACATCCTCGTTGGCTTCATCACGTGCCAGCCAAATCGGTGCAGATGGGTGACACGTCAATGATTTGGGAACCTCCGATTAAACGGAACCGTGGGGTATAGTTTGTGATAAAAATAGGTGCAGCCCCACTTTAAATAAACCTACAGATTTGGGCTTTTTATTTATTTATAAAATTTGGGCTCACTATACAATTATATAAAAGTTTAATAAAACTATATTGCCAACAGCCTCCAAATTGTATATATAAAATGGGATCCGAATCCGAATTTTAAAATTGGTTTAGAATTTCCTTCAAAAATGTGTCGGAAAACTTTTTTTTTTTTTTTTTTTGAAACGGCATATGTTATTCATCGGCTTGAAGCCGGAAAGGAAAGCAACCACAAGGGCACAAGAACAGCAAACGAAAGAGGCACACAGCCTACCAAAACACCAACCCCAGCACAACAGGAAAACAAAACAAAACGATAAAAACAGCAGCTGAAAACACTTCACTACAAGCACACCGAAAGCCTTCCAACACAAGAGGGGAAACCACTCACGACAACACTTCACGCTTAACCAGACTAATCAAAAACAGCCCTCATAAGTCACCCCAAACCACGAAAACCCCTACCATACTTGAACCCATTTTAGCCAGACTATCCGCAAAAGAGTCAAAAGCTCTTGAGTCATAAGTTACCTCCAAATTACCAAAGGAACTGCAGCAACAACGAATATTATATATAGCATTGACGTGAGCTAAGCTTCCAAAGTCTTTGTCGTTTACCCAAGAGACCGCCACCTTTGAGTCGCTTACAACCTCAACTTCCCTACCCCTTAACTCCGGATTCTCTGAGCACAGCTGCACCGCTTTTTTAATAGCCCACAACTCTGCCGTATTCGAATCCGTGACTCCCACAAACTTAGAGAATAAGCACCAAACCTTCCCATTCGAGTCTCTCAGTACTCCTCCTATACCCGCTGGTCCAGGCTTGCCTCTAACTGATCCGTCTACATTGAACTTCAATTTGTCCTTGATAGGAGGGATCCAGTCCTTAATCCTCCTTTCCTTTCTCTTGATAGACTCAACACAGAGATCTTTGATATTGAGTAACAAGGATTGGACCATATCCTGAGAACCTCTCCCAAGATGTTTGAACCACCATACGATGCGGAATTTCACCAAGTCAGCAGCCTGCTCTACATTCGGGACCTTCCCTTCAAACACCAAAAGATTCCGAGCCTCCCATATTGTCCACACAATTGCATAAAACAGGGAGCACCATACTCTCTCGCTCTTGAAAGCTGGGCACATGCCCATCCAGCACTCAAGCAAGTCGCTAACTGTACTGGTATGGCAACCTTCCACATCCCCCAGGCCATGCATTTTTGCCACAAAGAGTATGACCAAGTACAATGAAGAAACAAATGGTCTGTAGTTTCAATCTCCTCATTACATAACGGACACTCCAGGTTTGATAAATGCTCCATGCCATGCCTGTATAAAACTGCTCTCACCAGCACTTTTCCTCTCCAAAGTTGCCACAAGAAGAGCTCAATCTTAGGAGGACAGATGCCCTTCCAGAGAAAGGTAGGAGCTGCCATCCCGTTTACACCAGTATTTTCCAGAGCTCGACGGAAAGATCCAACCGAGAATTCTAAATGTGTCGGAAAACTAATCTAGAATTGTGTCAAAACATCTCATAGGATTTATCTACTAAACCGGTTCAGTGGCTCAATTAATTAATAATATATACAACTTTAAGTTAAAAATGAATACATATTATAGGATTTATCTATTAAACCAGTTCAGTTCAATACACTTATACAACGAGTTATTAGTCCATCGTTGGATTTCAATCCAAATGATTATAAAATTCAGAGATTTAAAAATTAAAAGATAATAACTCTCTCTCATTACTACCCTTACAGCTATGTTTTTCTTGTATATAGCTAAATCTCATATTACAGAGAGCATATAAAGTTAAATTCGGACGTTTGAAATTTTCCAGACATGTATAGACGTACTATACAAGCATCAAATGCAAAAACACAACTAAACAGTTCAATATATATTAACCTAAAGTAGACCACCTATAGTACAGTTTAATGCTACTTGTGTTTGTTTTTTAATATCTTCCTTACATGTGTACAATTGGATAATAATGCAAATGGTCTGTATCGCAACGAGTTTCAGGAGTAAACTTGCACCAACCGTTGCATTGCCTGTCCAAACATTACTCAAATTAAATATACCCTTCTCAATGTTGCCCTGGCATGGTTCCAATATTGATTGTTATAGTGTGTTTTCATTTTTTCGGCAATTCCATATAAGCAATTAAGATTCACTTGGTGTGATGTGTGAGCAAACAAGAGTCGAGACCACGGATTGTTATAAGTATAATTCTAGAACTCAAACGATATCACAGGTAAGCTCTGAGTTCAAAATACGTAACAATACAATGCAATATTTTTTTTTTATCATTAAACTCTTGGTCAAGATTTAAGATGATTGAAACATTTACGGATTGGATGAGCATCATTCACCACCAATACCAAATTACATTGGGTGAGCTTTTGATATTAGTAATAGAAGTTCAATTATTGAACTTTATATGGATTATTGTTTTTTTATTGAACTTTATATGAATTAATTTAACGTGAACATTAATTTTTTATTTTTTTATATACTAAATTAATACTTCAAAAAGAAATTATATATGAAAATTAAACAATAGTGATCAAAGGATGTTACTATATATAGTAATAATTGCGCCGATATTATTGGCACCCAACCATTTGTTGTTGGATATCAATAAGATGAGTCTCGTATGCACCTTGTGGTTGTTATTATATCCAAAATTATCACAACAGACAGTACGAACACTTCTTTCTATTGTGTGTAACACGATGAGTACATGTGAAAGGGAGAAAGCAAGTGTTTAAATAATAAGCCTTGACATCACTATTTTATAATTGTCATGAGTGGTCCATAACTACTACAGTATTGAATGAGAAAATTCAGTATCGAAAAAAGATTTAGGGGTCGTTTGCTTTTTTGTATGAAGATTGAACAGTCCTGAATTTTTCTGAAAACTGAATAGGGACTGAAATCTGAACTTGAATGACATGTTTTTTTTTTCTCATATCTGAATGTATTGTCAATACATTTATTTTTAAAAGTAAAATTGTCAGAAACTAAGTAATTTTATAGTTTAATGCTACTTGTGTTTGTTTTTTGATATCTTCCTTACACGTGTACAATTGGATAATAATGTAAATGGTCTGTATCGCAACGAGATTCAGGAGCAAACTTGCAGCAACCGTTGCATTGCCTGTCCAAACATTACTCAAATTAAATATACCCTTCTCAATGTTGCCCTGGCATGGTTCCAATATTGATTGTTATAGTGTGTTTTCATTTTTTCGGCAATTCCATATAAGCAATTAAGATTCACTTGGTGTGATGTGTGAGCAAACAAGAGTCGAGACCATGGATTGTTATAAGTATAATTCTAGAACTCAAACGATATCACAGGTAAGCTCTGAGTTCAAAATTCGTAACAATACAATGCAATGTTTTTTTTTTTAATCATTAAACTCTTGGTCAAGATTTAAGATGATTGAAACATTTACGGGTTGGATGAGCATCATTCACCACCAATACCAAATTACATTGGGTGAACTTTTGATATTTGTAATAGAAGTTCAATTATTGAACTTTATATGGATTATTGTTTTTTTTTATTGAACTTTATATGAATTAATTTAACGTGAACATTAATTTTTTATTTTTTATATACTAAATTAATACTTCAAAAAGAAATTATATTTTTATTTTTTGAAAGGCAGTTTATTGAAGCTGCACACCGTAGCACAAGGAAAAGAAGCAAAGCTACAAAACACACAACCAGAGCCCACCAAACGAACAAAGAGCAAAGAAAACACCAACAAAAAACTAAAAACAGAGCCAAAGCACAATGCTCAGCTATCACACCAAACTAGAACACTGCTGACATCGTCCGAACCGAAAAACAGAGCCATTGTTCCACGCAACCACCACCGAAGAAAAAGATCACCTACAATATAGTCTTGACCCCTGGGAAGCAGCCACAGCAAAGAGAACAAACATTGAAAACAGCAACCTCGCAAAAACCACTCAAAACAGAACACAACTAAACACACACCAAAAACTAAAAAACTAAAAACCAAGGAAAATCACATCCAGTGAAGAAAATCGCCGTTCGAACCCGATCCCAGTTTAGCAAGATTGTCAGCGAACGAATTATACATTCTTGAGGCATGAACAACTTCAAGCCCCCCCAAGAGCTCCACCTGATCCCGAATGAAAGTGATCATTGAAACATGCTCAAAACTTCCAAAATCTTCATTTTTAATCCAAGACACGGCCACTTTAGAGTCACTCACAATCGTGACCACTTCCTTACTCAGGAACGGATCGGAACTACTGATTTGAACCGCCTTGTGAATAGCCGTAATCTCAGCTGCATTTGAGTCCATTATGCCCACATAAAAAGAGAAGAGACACACAACTTTACCGTTGGAATCCCTCAAAACGCCTCCGATTCCCGAATGCCCCGGAATTCCCCTAGCAGACCCATCCACGTTGAATTTGAAAGTGTTCATTGCAGGAGGAACCCAATCTTTGATAGCTGAAATCTTCACCCTTCGTTTCTCAGTACAACAATGATTCAGATTAAGCATCAACACAGAAACGGGGTCCGTAACATTGTTCCCCAAAGCTTTGAACCACCAAGCAACCCGAAATCTAACCAGATCTTGGGCCATAACTAAACTAGGCTGTCTGTCCTCAAAGACCTTTTTATTTCGCACCTCCCACACCGTCCAGACCACAGCACCAAGCAAAGAGAGCCAGGCTCTTTCGCTTCTCACGGAAGGGCATAAACCCAACCACCCTTCAAACCACTGCGTGTTCGGATCCAACGTCCATTAGGAGGGGTGCTCACAAGTTTTTCGAAAGTCACTTCAAGAGAGTGGGATGGGAAAGACCGACTTTGAGGGGGAATGTTCTAAAAAGGCTTTCAGAGGAGGAAAAGGAATCCCTTGAGGCGGATTTCAAGATAGAGGAAGTATGGTCGGCTTTGTCAAGTTGTGATGGTAACAAGGCTCCGGGACCGGATGGCTTAAATATGAATTTTATCAAAGCAAACTGGGGGGTGATTCAAAAAGATTTCATGAATTTTATCAACGACTTCCACAGAGAGGCGTCAATAGTCAAGGAGGTGAACCATACTTTCATTGCTTTAATTCCCAAAGTTTCCAATCCGACCGTTATGTCCGATTTTAGACCCATTAGTTTGGTTGGATCTATGTACAAAATCCTTGCCAAGGTGTTGGCTAACAGACTCAAAAGGGTTATGAATTCTGTTATTGGGGCATCTCAACTAGCTTTTGTGCAAAATAGACAGATTGTGGACAGTTTTGTGATTGCGGAGGAAGTGATACAAAAATGGAAGTACGACAAGGAGGGAGAAGTGGTGGTGAAGCTAGATTTTGAAAAAGCCTACGATAGTGTGGACCACAATTTCCTCGATGAGATGATGGAAAAAATGGGTTTTGGGTGTCGATGGAGAGTGTGGATTAAAGAGTGCATTTCGTCCCCTAGAATTTCAGTCTTGATAAATGGTAGTCCCACCACGGAATTTGGCATTGAGAGAGGCTTACGGCAAGGCGATCCTTTATCCCCCTTTCTTTTTAATATTATTGCTGAGGGCTTGAATTGCTTGCTACAGAGAGCAGTTAATTTAGGGTTGGTGGAAGGAGAACGCTTTGGTGGAGAAGATGTTCATATCACTCACTTGCAATTTGCAGATGACACTATTATGTTTATTAAGCCAAAGGTGGAGTATGCTTGCAATGCCAAGAGAATTCTTCGGTGTTTTCAGTTACTTTCGGGTCTTAAAATCAACTTTCACAAGTCTTGTTTGCTGCGAGTGGGTAAGGATGGTGGTGCTGATTTTTTTCCTTGGGAGACCGTTTTTAGATGCATTAAGGAAAAATTCCCAATTACCTATCTTGGCCTTCCTTTGGGGGCTAGACCTTTGACGAAGTCTTTCTGGGATCCGATCATTCAGAAAATAGAAAAACGGCTCTCTCCTTGGAAGAGAAAATTCTTGTCCAAAAGTGGAAGATTGGTTCTCATCAAGTCAGTCATTGCTAGTATACCGACTTATTTTATGTCTATGTTTAAGATGCCGGTAGGAGTGGCTAATTCGGTTGAGAAGTTGCAAAGAAGTTTCCTGTGGGGGGATGGGGTGTCCAAGAGGAAGATTCATGCTGTGAATCACCTCTCTCACCAAGACTTTTCCTTTGAAAAGCTGCCAAAGGAACACTTCGACTTTTGAAGGGCACACTCCATTCCATATTACCTTTTGAATCGTCGAGGAAACATCTGACGACCCTTCTAAGCTTCGCCTAAAAGAGCTTACCGTGAACAAACCATTTCGGTTGAGATTCCACGCCAAAGCGTCTGACAACAGGTTTCTCATCGGGATGCTCTTCAAAAAAGACATAAAACCCATCCACTGCTCCCTTTCCCAATCGAAACAATCACGCCTAAGCTGAACATCCCACATCCACCCCGTCGACCTCCACCTCCCAAACTCCTGGATGGGACCATTTTTCTTAGAGGCCAAAGCAAAAATTCTAGGGAAGGCTTCTTTCAGGGACCTAGCGTCCCACATTAATTCTGTCCAAAAATCGGCTCTATCACCCTTACCCACCACAACAGAAAAACCCTCCCTTATGATCCTTGCAGTTGGGCTGCTGTCTTTGAAAAGGCTGTGCACCGCCTTCACAAAAAAAGAGTCCTTCAGCGAATCACTCCACCTCCACATGAGACAAAAAAAGAAATTATATATGAAAATTAAACAATAGTGATCAAATGATGTTATATTGTAGAATATTGTAGAATAGTGTGGATTCATCACCACACTAACAAATTGCCTAGTGTCCTCATGCGTGGCACAAAACAAAGATAAGCTTTATACAAATGACCAGTGGCAATTTAGTGTCACTTTCTAATCAATTGTTAAACCATATAAATAGGCTTATTTTTGTTATGTTGTGATTAGTGTTGCATGTAGAACCAAAACAAAACAGGCGCGCAAGACATCACATCTTCTTTCAATCAATAAAAAGGGAAACAAAAGTCAATAAATAAGAGTAAATTTATTCTCACGTTTTGTCTTAATTTATTATTACTTCTTATTATTACATTTGTTATTTCAATTTTATTATAACACGTTATCAGCACGATGCTGCTATTTCCAGAACCTGAAGTTCTGAGTTTATTACCACTAGAATCTGAAGTTCTTAAATTTATTACCAGAACCTGATGTTTCTGAATTTATTATTACTAGAACCTGAAGCTTCCAGACTTTTATTTATTAAATACCAGGACCTGCAGTTCTGAATTTATTTTCTCGCATTTTATTTTTACGCAATTTACTTTCTCGCACTTTATTTACTTAACACAATGTTTAATTTGGTCACACATCCAGAACCTGAAGTTCATGGATTTATTTATCATTACTGGAACCTGAAATGTCTGGATTTATTCTTTTATATATCTAAAGATTTAAGTTCTTCGGATTTTTAACAGACTAGAAGTTCTAACTCTGATTGTGATTTTCAGATAACTAGAAGCTGTAATAATGGCAAAGCCTGCAAGTTTAAAATTTACTGCACTAGAAGTGTCCGGGGAGAATTACATGTCTTGGGTTATTGATACTAAGCTACTCCTAAAATCAAAGGGCTTATACTATACTATTGAAGATGGGGTTGATACAAGTGAGCAAGATAAATCTACTACTATGGTGATTATCCGTCGCCATTTGCATGAAGATCTAAAAGCCCAATACCTAACTGTCACAGAACCAGAAGTTCTATGGCAAGAGCTGAAAGATAGATTTGACAACCAACCCGATGTTGCATTACCAAATGCAAGGTACCAGTGGCAACATTTACATTTTCAAGACTTTAAATCAGCCTCTGATTATAATTCTGCTTTATTCAGAATCATTACACAGCTGAAATTGTGTGGTCAGGATGTAACAGAAAATGATATGCTGGAAAAAACATTTACAACCTTTAATGCCTCTAACATGATATTACAACAACAGTATCGAGAACGGCGATTCTCAAAAATATTCAGAGCTAATCTCATGTCTCCTGGTTGCAGAGAAAAATAACGAGCTTTTAATTAAAAATCATGAATCACGCCCGACAGGCTCTACAACATTTTCAGAAGTGAATGCCAACACTATTGGAGGACATACTCGCGGTCGTGGTCGCGGTCGCGGTTTCTACCGTGGTCATGGTCCTAACCCTGGTCGTGGTCGTGGTCGTGGTCGGGGTCGTGAAAGATCATATGATTATTTTGTTCTGGGTAGTTATAATCAAAACACTCCCCATAAACGGAATGTTTATACAGCCAGATCAGATAAAGGGAAGGGTATCCAAAAGGGACCTAAGAAGGATGATATCATTTGTTTCAGATGTGGCTGTCATAACCATTGGTCACGTACATGCCGCACACCTAAACATCTGGTTGAGCTTTATCAGGCATCAATCAAAGAAAAGGGAAAAGAGAAGAACCATGAAACAAACTTCTTGGAAGATTCAGATTTTATGGATATCACCAAGTTTAATGTTTCTGATATCCTAAATGATCCGACTGATAAAGTGACCACTTCAACTAGTGATGGAAATGTCTATACCAATTAAGTACTGCTTGTAATTTGTTTCGTTATCATGTGAAATGTTGGTGTAAATATTCCTTATGTATATATTCCTATTTCTTTTACCACTCTATCTGATATGTACTTCATTTAGTTTTGTTGTTTTATTGTTGTGAATAGATATGTCTTTAAACGATAAGTTGGGTGACATTGAAAAGCAAGATACAGGAGATATATGTCTAGCCGATAGTGCGACGACACATACTATTCTGCGGAATCAGAAATACTTTCTGAATTTAACCCTGCTGAAAGCAAATGTTAATACAACATCAGGTCCAGCTGATCTGATAGAAGGCTCCGGTAGAGCCATGATATTGTTACCAAATAATACTAAAATATGTATCAATGATGCTTTATATTCAAGCAAATCCAGAAGAAATCTGCCCAGTTTCAAAGATATACGGTGTAATCGATATCACCTAGAAACTATATATGATAAGAATATTGAGTATCTGTGCATTACTTCTCATGATTCAGGTCAGAAACTCATTATGGAAAAGCTGCGTGTTTTATCATCTGGATTATATTACACTCTTATAAGAGGTGTAGAAATTTATGCAGTTATGAACCAGAAGTTCTTAGATCCAAAAATATTTGGCATGACTGTCTAGGTCATCCGGGATCTACAATGATGCGTAAAATCATTGAAAATTCTCATGGACATCCATTAAAGAACCAGAAGATTCTTTTATCCCATGAAAATTTATGTTCTGCATGTTCATAAGGGAAATTAGTAATAAAACCATCTTATTCTAAGGTTGGGTTTGAATCCCCTACATTCCTACAAAGAATTCAAGGGGACATATGTGTACCTATTCATCCACCAAGTGGACCGTTCCGCTATTTTATGGTCCTAGTTGATGCATCCATCAGATGGTCACACATTTGCTTATTATCAACACGCAATGTTGATAATCAGGCTTTTGCAAGGTTACACATGTTGTGTACATATGTTTCTTTTGCAAGGTTATTCGCACAGATTATCAGGCTTCGGGCACATTTTCCCGATCATCCAATTAAATCAATATGTCTTGATAATGCGGGTGAATTTACTTCCAAGACATTTGATGAATATTGCAGAGCAGTTGGGATTGATGTTCAACATCCAGTTCCATACGTTCATACTCAGAATGGATTAGCAGAGTCACTTATCAAGCGTCTCCAAGTAATTGCAAGAACTTTATTATTATGAACACAATTACCAATTTCTGTTTGGGGACATGCTATTTTACATGCTACTGCATTAATTCGTCTCCGTCCCACTTCTTATCATCAATATTCTCCAGTGCAACTTGTATTTGGCCATCAACCAGATAATTCTCATCTGCGTACTTTTGGTTCTGCAATATATGTCCCAATTGCACCTACACATAGAATTAAAATGGGACCCCAACGGCGTTTGGGAATATATGTTGGCTTAGATTCACCATCAATTATTAGGTATCTGGAACCTTTAACTGGTGATCTTTTTACTGCACGATTTGTAGATTGTCATTTCGATGAGAAAAATTTCACATAATTAGGGAAAGGAAAAACTTCTCCTAAAGAGAAGCGTGAATTTTCTTGGAAAGTCCCTAGTCTAATTCATCTTGACCCATACACATCTCAATGTGAGAATGAAGTACGAAAGATATTTCACCTTCAAACAATAGCAAATCAGTTACCAGATGTATTTACAGATGCTACTAGGGTAACCAAATCATACATCCCAGTTGTTAATGTACCGGCACGGGTGATTGTTCCAGAAAAACGATCTAAACAAATAATAGCAAAGGAATCATCTACTGTACGCCAGAAGCGTGGTAGGCCACTTGGTTCAAAAGATACTATTCCCCGGAGGAAGAAAACAAAATATCAGGATCATACTCCTGAAATTATAAATAAATCCACTTTCTCTAAATCAGCTCCACAAGAGTTAGATGCCCCTGAAAAGACACAAGAAACCCCCGCAGAGGAAGGAATCTCTGAAGAGATACAAGAACATAGAAATGAGGAAATTTCTATAAATTATACAGGAGGAATGTGGAATCGTGAGGAAACAATCATCGATGATATATTTTCGTACACAGTGGCTACCGAAATTTTAAATGATGATTATGAGCCTCATAACCTCGACGATTGTAGGCAAAGGTCTGATTGGCCTAAATGGAAAGAAGCAATTCAAACAGAATTGAGTTCATTGACCAAGCGTAAAGTATTTGGACCAATAGTCCAGACGCCTGAAGACGTCAAACCTGTTGGATACTAATGGGTTTTTGTACGAAAACGTAATGACAAAAACAAGGTGGTGCGATATAAGGCATGACTCGTAGCACAGGGTTTCTCACAGAGACCTGATATTGATTTTGATGAGACGTATTCACCAGTGATGGATATAATTACGTTTCGATTTTTAATAAGTCTGGTTGTCTCAGAAAGACTTGAAATGCGTCTTATGGACGTAGTAACTGCCTACCTATATGGCTCACTCGATTCAGATATTTATATGAAAATCCCTAAAGGATTTAGGATGCCAGAAGCATACAGCTCGAGACCTCGAAATTTATATTCGATTAAATTACAAATGTCATTGTATGGATTAAAGCAATCTGGGCGCATGTGGTACAACCGCCTCAGCGAATATTTGATTAAAGCGAGATATATTAATAATCCTATATGCCCACGTGTCTTCATAAAGAAATCAGAATCTAGATTTGCTTTTATAGCAGTTTATGTTGATGATATGAATTTGATTGGAACTCATGGAGAGCTCCTGAAAACTGCTGAATATTTGAAAAGGGAATTTGAAATGAAAGACCTGGGAAAGACAAAATATTGTCTCGGCCTGGAGATTGAGCATAACTGAGACGGAATACTTATCCATCAATCAGCATATATTGAAAAGATTGTGAAAAGATTTAATATGGACAATGCTCATCCATTAAGTACCCCTATAATTGTTAGAAATCTTGATCCTAAGAAAGATCCATTCCGACCACTTGAAGATTGTGAAAAGATACTTGGTCCTGAAGTACCATATCTTAATGCAATTGGTGCTTTATTATATCTGGCTCAATGTACTAGACCATATATCGCATTTTCAGTAAATTTGCTTGCTAGATTCAATTCAGCACCAATTCGAAAACATTGGAATGAGATTAAACATTTTTTTCGTTATCTTCGTGGAACGAGAGATTTATGATTATATTATTCAAAATCCAACAACTTTTCAGGTTTACTTGGTTATGCTAATGTCGGGTATCTATCTGATCCCCACAAAGCTCGTTCACAAACGAGGTATGTTTTTACCTATAATGGCACAGCAATCTCCTGGCGCTCCACAAAGTAAACTCTTGTGGCTACCTCCTCTAATCATTCAGAGATCTTTGCACTTCATGAAGTAAGTCGAGAATGTATTTGGCTAAGGTTAGTTATTTATCATATTCAAAATACATGTGGATTTTCATTATCTACAGAAATGCCGACGCCGATATTTGAAGATAATGCGGCTTGTATTGCTCAAGTTAGAGAGGGATATATCAAAGGAGATAGAACCAAACATATTTCTCCTAAATTCTTCTATACTCATGAACTTCAACAGAGCCAACAAATTGATGTTAAACAAATACGGTCTACAGATAATCTTGCAGATCTGTTTACGAAAGCATTGCCTACATCAACCTTTGAGAAACTAGTATATAGGATTGGTATGCGTCGACTCTGCAAATTATAGGATTGATATTGAAGTTTTATTCAGGGGGAGCGAAATTTGAATGGACATACTGTACTTTTTTTCCTTTACCGGATTTTATCCCACTGGGTTTTACAGGAAAGGTTTTAATGAGGCAGTTCTGAATACGTCCAATACCACTTGATCCAGAAGATCATTGTATATATTTTACTAAGGTTTTTATCCCACTGGATTTTTCCTAGCAAATTAAGATACAAGTGGTGATAATCCAAGGGGGAGTATTGTAGAACATTGTAGAATAGTGTGGATTCATCACCACACTAACAAATTGCCTAGTGTCCTCATGCGTGGCACAAAACAAAGATAAGTTTTATACAAATGACCGGTGGCAATTTGGTGTCACTTTCTAATCAATTGTTAAGCCATATAAATAGACTTATTTTTGTTATGTTGTCATTAGTGTTGCATGTAGAACCAAAACAAAACAGGCAAGACATCACAGCTTCTTTCAATCAATAAAAAAGAAAACAAAAGTCAATAAATAAGAGTAAATTTATTCTCACGTTTTGTCTGAACTTATTATTACTTCTTATTATTACATTTATTATTTCAATTTTATTATAATATGTTACTATATATAGTAATAATTGCGCCGATATTATTGGCACCCAACCATTTATTGTTGGATATCAATAAGATGAGTCTCGTATGCAACTTGTGGTTGTTATTATATCCAAAATTATCACAACAGACAGTACGAACACTTCTTTCTATTGTGTGTAACACGATGAGTACATGTGAAAGGGAGAAAGCAAGTGTTTAAATAATAAGCCTTGACATCACTATTTTATAATTGTCATGAGTGGTCCATAACTACTACAGTATTGAATGAGAAAATTCAGTATAGAAAAAAGATTTAGTGTTTAAAATTTCAAATCTAAAGTAATTATGGCCGGAATACTATAACTTATAAATCTCATCCGGAACATTGAAATTTAAGTATTTCAATTAAAAAAACAATGAAATTTAAGTGGCAAGCATACATATCTTACATATTTTACAAGTATGTGTGGTCGATAGTATTTCTCTTGATATCGTGGGAGTATATATTTGGACCATGTCCCAACAAACTCATGACTCATTCGATGTTGGATTAAGCATTGACATCACTACTTTATATCTGTCATGAATCCATTTGGGAATAAATTTGGACAAATTTTTTTGGAAAACCTAACATTACTTTAAAAGAAATTAAGTTTGTTAGGAAGGATATATATAGTTATTGTGTAGTTATGCGGCAGAGTTAGTTTTTTTTAAAAATTATAAATCTTTGATTTATAAATAGAGGAAAATTTTCTCTTCTTAATACGCACTCATAAATATTTATCAGTGCGTTGCATATGGACCATTAGATTCAATCGCTTTGACCCAATCTGTATGTTCTTGTCAATGTTTACCCATAATCTATGGTCCACATACAATTCACTGATGTATTTTATATCAGTGCTGACTGAGGAGAAAATGACCACACTGAAGTGAAATTTTTTCGATATATTGGATAATTAAGTTTTGCGTTAACGGAAGGAATTTGGGATTCATATTGTATAGTACTAATATACTCAGGAGCCTTACTATACGGGCAACAAATAATTATTTTCAAACATTTTGGGTTCCAATATTGATTGTTATAGTGTGTTTTCATTTTCTCGGCAATTCCATAAAAGCAAGATTCACTTGGTGTGATGCCTGAACAAACAAGAGTCGAGACCACGGATTGCTAGCTATAAGGACAATTCCAGAACTCAAACGATATACCGGTAAGCTCTTGTGTTCAAAATAAACACGTAACAATGCAAGCAATGTTTTTTTTATCATTAAACTCTTGACTAGGGTTTACAATGATTCGAACCTGAAACGTTTACAAGTTGAATGAGCATCATTCACCATGCACCAATATCAAACTACATTGGGCGAACTTTTGATATTTATATTAGAAGTTCTATTATTAAACTTTATATGGATTATTTTATTTTTTTAGAGAACTTTATATGAATTAACTTAACGTGTACATTAATTTTTATATATGTAATTAGAGCATCTTCAATGTAAATATGTAATTTTTAATTTCTAGATAATATCACATCAGTATTTCTATTCATTACAGACTCACTTTATTGTTGGATGTCAATATGATGAGTGTCGTATGCACCCGGTGGTTGTTATTATTTCAAATATATATATATATATATATATATCCAAAATTATCACAATAGACTGTACATACACATATATATATACAATAATTTTCAAATAAGTGCGTACTGATAGAATTATATAAGGACATTGAATGTGAGCCACTCATTTTACATATTTTGACTTGGCATATATGCACTTGTCAAAACTTTTTTATAAATGAGTGGCTCACATTCAATGTCCTTATATAATTCTATCAGTACGCACTGACAGGAAAACGATTATATATATATATATATATATCCAAAATTATCACAATAGACCATATATATCCAAAATTATCACAATAGACTATACGTTCACTTATATCTATTATGTGTAACACGATGAGTACATGTGAAAGGGAGAATGTATGTGCTTAAATAGGCATCACTATTTTATAATTGTCATGAGTGGTCCATGAACTACTACAATATTGAATATGAAAATTGAGTATCCAAAAAAAAAAAAAATTAGTGTTTAAAATTTTAAATCTAAGTAATTATGGCTGGAATACTATAACTTATAAATCTCATCCGGAACAATGAAATTTAAGTATTTCAATAAAAAAAAAACTGTCAAAAAAAAGTATTTTAATGAAAAAGAAACAATGAAATTTAAGCGGCAAGCATACACATCAATCATATTTTACAAATATACATGGTTGAGAATATTTCTTTTGATATTGTGGGAGTATGTATTTGAACCATGTCCCTATAAACTCATGACTCATTAGGTATCAAATTAAGCATTGACATCACTACTTTATATCTATTCATCGATAGCCATTGGATTGCTACCGGTAGTAATCCAATAAGTACCGATAGTATTCTAATAGCTATTGACGATCCCATATGGCATTTTCCGTACTAGAAAATTACTCTATATATATATTACAATATATAAACTGTATAATTGTTCAGCAGTTATATCAGAGAGTTAGTTTTTTTTTTAAATAAAAATTAAGTTTGGATAATTAAGTTTTGCTTTATGGGGAAGGAATTTGGGATTCATATTGTATAGTACTAATACTCAGGAGCCTTACTGTAACAAATAATTATTTTCAAACTTTTTGGGATTCCTGAGATTGAATTTTGTAAAATTTTAACCCAAAAAAGAAGAAAAAAAATCTTTTTGCAATGTTGGGTTTGTTTCATTATCAAAAATTTATAATGTTAGGTAAGTTTTGTTCGTTTTCATTTATAGTTTGTACTAAAAATTTAATGAGAAACTTTTGGTGGACCTCTCTGAAATTGCAATGCTCCTTGGTCCTCGCTAGTTTTTTCCTCCCTCCGCGGAGACTATTGGGATGCGTTTATATGCTGGAAAGCAACTGTGATTGGACTTAAATCTACCTGGGAATGGATTAGATTTTTAATTAAAGATTGCTAGAAATAATTTGAATTCTAATAAAACTATGTAAATAATTCGAATGACAACTCCTAAATCTTAAATTAGAAAGCAAGAGATTAACCACGGAGAGTGAATCCAATTCAACTAGAAATTGGCCAAATACCAGCATCCCTAGACAACTTCAAACGATGAAGCACATTTACGTAATTTTATTCTTAAACAAAAATCTTAAATCATTTAAAACAGATAGAGTAAAACGAATTTACATTATCTAATTATGATTGGCACACCCCTGCTGGTTGGCAGACCTCTACTGGTCTATTTATACCTCCACTTTTTAATTATATAGTATTTGTTTTTCCTTTTATTAAAATTACTTAACGGAAAAAAATATAATTAGTTTTAGAGTTGAATTTGTATTTTATTTTTATCCAAGTAAAATCTTAGTTGTAAAGTTTTATTTGAATATGATTTTTTTTATTTGAATAAATTCTATAATATTTGTTAAAGAAAACAAAAAGACTGTACATAGTTTTTTTTTAAAGAAGAAACTGTACGTACAAGAATTTTATTTATTTTGTGATGGTGGAAGCAAATGAAGAGAAATGGGGTGCAATGAAAAAAAATATAAGATTAAAACTTTTTTAAAAAAAATACTTAAAAGATAGTTTTGGTATTCAAAATGGTGTAATGAGTAACATTAAATAATTTTAATTTTTTAATGTTGGTGTAAGAAAAAAAATGAGTGTGGGAAGATATTTTATTAGTGGCAATATAACCACCCTTTTTTATTTAGAAATCATGGAGAGTTAAAGTTTTTTACCCAAAATATCTTCATACACACATTTTTCTTCCTACACCCATATTAACAAATTAAAATTATTAACTTTACTCTCTTTACCCTTTAAAATATCAAAACTATCCTTTAAGTATTTTTTTTTTAATTTTAACATATATTTTTTCTCATTATACCAATTTCTCTTCATTAGCTTCCACCACTAAAAAAAAATCTTGTATAGTTTCTTCTTTCAAAAAAAAAAAAAAAAAACTAAGTGCAGTTTCTTCGTTCCCTTTAACAAATATTATAGAATTTACTCAAATAAAAAAAATATCATATTCGAATAAAACTCTACAACTAAGATTTTATTTGGGCAATGATCGGACCGATTTATATACCTATTTGAGGTTCTCACTTCCTATCATTTGTCTCATTTTGAAGCATATTTTTTGTATATAATGTCTTTTGTGAGCCTTGTGTAGGTCATATCCCTTAAAATAAAGGGTTGAGCTAAATCGAAGAGTTTTGGAGTTAGAAGAGCTGGAATTGTAATCTTCGTGTAGTACACTCAACTTTCGGGGGCCATATCTCCCTCCTCAGATAGAACTGGGATTTTTACTACTTATTTTTGGAAAGCCACAGATGTCTACTATTCATCGGTTTTTACAGATCATGATTCTGATGTTTCTGAAAAAAGTTATAGTCGTTTTCGTAACAATGCGCGAAGTTGAGAACTGCCCTCTGCGGGAAGATCAGACAGAGCCACAAGATGAAGTTTTGGGCAGTATTTTCTATGGGAGAAGTCCCCGCAGGAAGACCGGACGAACCAATCCTGAAGGCTCTATTTACAACCATTTTTAGCCACTATTTGATGGGCATTCTTGTCCTTTCACCCCAACTTCATTCCCTAACTTCCCTACTCTATAAATACCCTCGTTTTCTCACCTCTCTTAAGAATCCCCAACACACCACACACATCTTCTCTTCGCTCTTTCATTTTCTTCCATTTTCTTCATTTTCTTCATATAATAAGGAGAGAAAAAGCTCCCATGGAACTTTTTCCTCCATAGGAGCTTACCATACATCTCCACAACATCATTTTATACTTCATCCATCCATCTTAAAGTAGATTGTAAGGAATTAGAAGCCAAATTGAGCTAGGAAGGCTATGAGCATCTTTGGAGGACTTGTCTCTAGTGGTTTGCTCTTATTTATTCATTTCTTTGTATTTCTTGTTGTCTTTGATGTGTAACCCAGATTTGGGAATAATGTAAACCTTCACATGTGCAATATATGTATGTTTATATTTAAATTTGTTTGGGTTTTATTTTACTATTTATTAATTGTATGAATTAAACTCTTATTATGATATTCATATGTGTTAAGATCGAAATCGATATGTATGCATGATTGGGATTAGGAGTAGAGTAATTTAGCTTCCCATGATTGTTTGTATGTTGGTGGATGACCAAAATACCATGTTTAGAGTAATTTGAGTGTTAGAGAATTTAGCTCCAAAGAGTAGGAAATGTTTCAGTTCATGCATTTAGTTGCTAAATTGGTCTTGGTTCAAATCCCTGTGCTTAATGGGTCTTTGTTTCAATGGCACAATTGCCCTCACATGGCTTGGGTTGGGTAATGAATTGATTTTGGAGATTTCTTTAATCAAGATGATGAACCCCTAACTAAATTGAATGTCTTTAATGTTAAGCAATCAACTTATTTGCACATTAGTGTTAGGTAAACTTGTTTCCCATGTCTAGCCATCCTAGAGAGATTGATAAAACCGAATGCTTATCTAGAGTAAAGACCACTGAATTTCTCTTGTGCTTGTGTTGATATATGGGCATGTTTGTGTGATTAATGCTTTCACTTGACTAGCCGTCTCATGAATGAATCATTGGTTGTGTAGTATGGACCGTGTGGTGTCGCATAACATGCTCATCGTATTATCCACTATATATGACTAGAAAGTGAGAGATTCACTAAGCTAACGTATAGGGCTCGTGTGTGTGTCTCAACGCTATTAATGGATTCATACATATTTTGTATGTATGGATGTAATCTCTAAGGCATCGAGAGAGATTAGAGATTAATTAAGGGAACACGAGCCTATAACATACTTGCACATGTGTGCTTGTGTGGATATATGGGTATTTCGTATGATTAATGTTTTTACTTGGTTTGCCATCCCGTATTTGGCAGTCATTGTGAATGATATTATGGCAGTGTGCAATGGCCCGTTCAGTGTTGTATTTACATGCTCAACTAAATGTTTTGTGTATATGATCAGAAAGTGAGAGTAATCACCGGGCTGGCGTACATGGCTCTCGTGTGTGTGCCACGACACTTAATGAATCCATGCTTTGTGTGAATGTGATCTCTAAGACATCGAGAGAGATTAGAGATCAATTAAGGGGACACGAGCCTATAACACACACTTGCACATTTGAGTGACTATATGAGTCTAGCATTTAATTAAGATGATTGTTACGGTTGAGTTGTTACCTTTATGTACTACACATTTCATGCATCTCTTCATTCCATCATATCATTGTAAATATTATTGTATATAATTTATTTAGTTGTAGTATTTACACTTTTCCGCACACACAGCACATGCGTTCACTCTGCGTGTTGTAATAATAGCTAGAACCAGTGACGGTCGGCAGATGCCACTTCCTTACGGAACGATATCTTCACTTGCCGCTGTGCTAGTCTCTGTGACTCGCACTAGCGAGGCTGAACTTAATTGTTCATCTTTTGAAGACACTGCAAAGACGTGTCGGTCAGGCAAAAATAAAATACAAATCCAACTCTAAAACTAATTATATATATATATATATATATATATTTTCATTGTTAATAGCTTGCGGAATCAATGTATTGAATTCATAATGGTTTTTACACACTTAATTATCGTCATAGAAAACAACAACAATAATAATAATAAAACAAACAATAATATGGAGCTTCTTTTATCTTTGAAAAAAATATTTTTTCAATCACTAAACAAATCAATTTTTTTTTCATTCAAAATTTGTTTTTCTTTTAATCTAGCGACCAAGTTTCTCGGTTTACAAACCAATTAAATTAATAAGAATTCATATTTGAATTAAAGTAAATGAGTGAGTGAGTTGTGTTTGAGAACCGTGTAAACTTAATCGAGTTCAGCAACTGCTTTGTTTTAATAAAAAAAAATTAGTTCTACAAGATTGCAACTGCAAAAATTTTCAACAACAACAATTTTTTATTCAATCACAACACAATAATAAAAATTAAAGTAAACATACATGTATGAATTCTGAATCTATGGAATTAATTTTTTATTCATTTATTCTTTGACTATATGTGTAGAAAAAAAAAATTATATTTCATGATTAATGTTGAGTTTGATTAAGTATATATTATTAGGGTTTATAATAGATTGAGTGTTCAACACTTCAACTTATGACTATAGGAAGTAAATTTAATTTTCAATTATAAAAATTATGTTTTTTAAGTAATTAAATATAAAGATATTTAAAAAAAATCATTAAAATATGGGTGTTGGAAATATTTTATGGGTATCAATAGATACGGCATATGTAAAGGTATGGTCAACGATTAATTTAGACACTTATAGAGTGACGACAAGGGAGTTGATAAGGCTCGGTATGATACCGTCAACGATTAATTTAGACACCTACGCAAGATAAAATGTGCAATTAGACCCTGAATCATTCACACATTAATTTCACGTGTGTTGTTGTTACATGTGTTGTGGACTTTTAGGCATGATATGCAGGTAAGCACGATGACGTATGAAAGAAAGAAAGAGTTTACGTATGCCTTGATATCGCTCTTTAATTTATATTTAATTCAAATCATTTGTTAACGAATGTATCTCTTTATGGCTAACTAATCAAATTAAATTATGTATACATATTTTTTATAATTAATTAAATTAAAATGATTGTGTACATATGATCCAATTTGATTAGTTAGATATAAATTGAGACACCACTTTTTTTATTTGTGATTTGAATCCTTTATATTTCTTATAAACTCTAGATCGATCAATGGTTCAATGAATTACTGTAAAGTTGAATGTTGTTATCTTTTAATAAACAAAATTAATAAAGTTTTTTCTAAATAGATTACATATGTATAATCTATCTAAAATTAAGAAAAAAGAAAGAAACTAAACATAAATTAATATGAAGACGTTTCAAACCGATATATATATATATAAAAATATATATATATATATATATATATATATATATATATATAGAGGCAATTCAAATTTAAAACACCGTATAAAAGATTGCCTTTACAAATAAACGAGAGAAATATAGATTGAATAAACTCCCAAAGATTGTCCGGTAAAAACTCTTGAAAAGATTATTAACAGAATATATATTAATAACATGAAAGACTTGTTTTTTGGGCTTTAGCCTTTAGCTTACCATATCTTTCAAAGTTTCAAACATGGTTTAGTTTTGAGATGTAAAACAAACATTCCAACCTTTTGTAAAAAATAAACTAAACATACATGGTTTAGTTTTGAAATACTATCTCTATTTATGCAGATTTTATGTATTATGAGAGCATCTTTATCTTTAAAATAGAGTTCTAAAACGGAATATTATACCCATATTCAATCTCTAAAATTTGTTCACTCCCACATACTCTCTATCCTTATCTTTATCCATATTTCTATTCATATAATCAAATAACTTATATTTTCATTATTATTTTTTACTTTCGTTAACAAGTTATTGTTCAACTAAATTTTAATAACATCTGTAATTTTTTTTTTACTTTTTGTAAAAAAAAAATATAATGTTTTATTAGTGCATAAATTTATAATAACTAATTTTTAGGTTTGGTTGGTCAATGAGCAACCTTTTGTTAAAAAAAATCACGACTACATATTTACAATGATAACCATAATCTAGTTGAGAATTAAAATCGGATTATTTATGTAAAATCTCTAAAACAATGAAAATGAGGAAAGCATAATAGAAGACTTTTTTTTTTTTGTGAAACTTTTATCATTGGTAGGATTCAAATATTTGACTTAGGAGTCATTTGACCAAGCCCCAAACTCGTCTATCTCCGAACTGAGCTATGCCCCTAATGACGCACAATAGAAGAATTGAATATTAGAAAGAAACCAAAACACATAAATGTTAAAAAGTATGGTAAAAATGAGTAACTAAAAAATTATTAATTATTAATTAAAATTTATTATACATTAATTGAATTTAATGAAAAAGGTAAAAAGATATAAATGAAATATAAAATGTTGGAAAGTAAACTACGAGTATGAGATATTGTACTTTAAATTTAGAGTAACAATATTGAAAAGAGTGGTGTTATTGGCACACCCCCTACTGATCTATTCATGCCCCACTTTTTAAAATTTAGATTTAATTAAATAAAATTAAATGTTTTTATTAAATTTTTTGGTTTAGTTCCAAAACTACCAATTTTATTTATTTTTCAAACTTAATACATACCATATATGATTCATCTATCTCTGATCTCTGTATCTGTATACATCTCTCTCACCTCCATTGATTGATTTTTTTTCTTATTTCTTTCTTTTAGTTTTTTTCTTCTTCTTATTTCATGATGGAAAAGAAAAAAGAAAAAATAACAGGGTATTTCAAAACAACGACAGCTTGATATCATTTAAAAATAATAATAAACTTCAAACTTATTTCCAAAGAATGAATTGTTTCCAGATGCTTACTACCATTGTCAGACAGTCCTTGCTTTATATCATTCTCAGACAATTCTTCAAGATGTTTGATATCATTCTTAGACAATTTTTCCATATTCTTGATATCATTCTCAAACTTTTCTATAATATTTTATATGTATGTAAGAAGCAGATTTTAGGGTTTAAGAGTAAATTTTTTTTGAAGAAACAGATTACTGGGTTTTTTTTTTTTGGAAAAGGAATGTGAGATTTTAATAGATTTACTTTGTAGAAGATTTTTTTCCTAAATTGTATATCTCTTTAAGTAATTTTGATAAAGGAAAAAAAAGAATATTATATAATTAAAAAAGTTGGGCATGAATAGATCAGTAGGGGGTGTGCCAATAACACCACTCTATTAAAAACTCTAATTTTTTTTTCTTGGAAACAGAAATTTAGAGTATGGTGGTAGATGATCTAAGTGAGATAAATAATTATCCATTAGTATTAATTTACAAACTAAAACATTAATTAAAGATTCTTCTCAACCAATAGAATTGGTATTTATCAAGGGAACAACTGAGGAAAATATCAAGTGACAGACAGGCATGCAGTAGAGAAACAGTCAAGTTTCATGTGTTGTGGTCATGCATGGTAGGTAATCATGATGACATATGAAAAGAAGATAGAGTTTATATAAGCCTTGACATCACTATCTAATTTATATTTGTCACGAGTGGTCCCTGATTTGCTGCAATAATTACTACAATATTGAATGTGAAAACCCAGTCTCAGGAAAAATCCAATTTTAGGGTTTGAAGTTTCAAATCCAAAGTATATGTTAACAATAACAGCATTAAAAGGAATGGGCTAATAAACGATACGAAATTAGTTAAAACATGGACTAATTGATTAGACCATCTCCGATGGGACTCCATTGTGTCAAAATGGAGATCCATTTCACTTAGAGATGCACATCTGGGGAATGGGAACCGATATAGGTCCCCTCATCCCCATCCACACTTTCCAAACCTTTCCCACATTCCCCCCCCCCCCCCCCCCCCCCCCCCCCCCTCCTATTTCCCTATTTGGGGAAAATGCGGATGAAGAATTTTGGGGGAGGTATATCCATCCTCAATCCCAGTTCTCCGTTTTTTTTCCATTTTTTCCTGTTTCTCCATTTTCTCCCATTTTCCCATTCTCCCATTTGATTAAAAATTAAAAATTAAAAAAAATATTCAATTACAAATACAAACTAAAATCCATTAGTGCATTACAAATACATAATAAAATCATAAAATGTTACATAATATATATATTTATTTATATATGTTTTAGAGGAAAGAAGGAAATAGGGATGGGGAGGTACAATATATTTATGGGGGAAGTGAGTGTGTGTGTGTGTGTCAGTGCACCCGGTGCACCACAGAGATTTTTGTGATATTAATTTCACTGGGTGAGGTAGGTGTGTGCACAAAGATTTTTGTGATATTAATTTCACTGGGTGAGGTAGGTGATTTTTGTGAGGTAAGTGATTTTTTTTGATATTTGTGATATTAATTTCACTGGGTGAGGTAGGTGATTTTTGTGATATTAATTTTCACTGGATGAGGTAGATTTTTGTGATATTAATTTCACTGGGTGAGGTAGGTGAATTTTTTTTTTTTTGATATTTGTGATATTAATTTCACTGGGTGAGGTAGGTGTAGGTGTGTGTGTGTGGGGGTGGGGAGGGGGGGACACATTAATTTCACAGGGTGAGGTAGGTGTGTGTGTACGCGTGTGTAATTCAACAGTGCATCCAGTGCATCAGATGTTCTTTCTCTTAACATAAATCTCATCCATATGTGTATGCACCATTCAAGAGTGCATCTGGTGCATTAGAGATTTTTTCCCTTTAACATAAATCTCATCCATAAAGGTGGAAAGAATCGAAGAACACACCGTGTTCAATGGTTAAATTATTGAAAGAGTAATGTTAGACGTCCCAATTTTTGGTTTTTTTTTAATTCTGTCATAAATGATGCGGCACGTGAGGTGTCAGCATCTTATGAATCATTAGATTATACGGTAACTGATGTGATGTTGACACCTCACATGCCACATCATTTGGGACAGAATTTGAAAAGGTTAAAATATGTGTTCATTGAAAAAACTAAACTTCAATGAATCACTTAACATATCATTGTTAAATCATGTAACATCAATGTTATATAATTTATTAAAATCATGATTATAAATAGAGGTGGATGGGTATAGTACTTTACATGCACTATCATCAAAGAGGATCCTCCATTTCTTGCTATTTCTTTGGTCATGATATTAGCAGGGTGTGGGTTGAAGGGTTTCTTAGTTCAACAGATGTCAAACGTTTTACTGATTTGAGAAGATATTTTCAAATGGAAAACCATCCGAAGTCGAAGATCCAAGACAAAGTAGTAGCTCTTCCTTGTGCAACCAAGTTAGATGAATCTGGAGTGAGGCTTAAAAACGGAGATTGCTTGCTTGACCTAAAATTTGATAATGGCCGTAGCCCGTAAGCGTGGATTAACACTCCCATTTTGCAAAAAAAAAAAAAAGAGCTAAAAATCCCATGCACTAAGGTGAATGATTGGACAGAGGTTTTGATTCGAAACGTGATGGCTCTGGAGCAGTGCCACTATCCAAAGGATACCCACGTATGCAATTACATTGCTTTCATGGATTTCCTCATCAACACCGAAAAGGATGCGGATTTGCTCATCGAGAAGGGAATTATTGTCAACTGTCTCGGAGAAAATAAAGCGATAGCGAAGATGTTCAACAGTTTTTGCCTACAAACATCAACATCTCCTTCTTGTTTCTTTGACATGGCCGAAGATCTGAAACTACACTACAAGAGTTGGTATCATAAAGCCAAAGCCACCTTGAAAATTGTATAGTTCAGCAATCCTTGGAAAGGCACTGGAACTGTTGTGGGAATTATAATCCTACTGCTCACTGCTGTGAATACATTATATTCTATTCTGCGTTTTATGAGAACTAATTAGACAAGCTCTACTTTGTATAAATTAAATGTTCAATTGTGTCTTTGTGTTTAGTTTTCTATAATATATGTAATCGCATTTGATGCTGGTATAATTTCATTGTATTTTAATGATAATTTTCAGTTCAAAATGCTTCTCCTCATTTTAATATATATAGTATTATGTATATATGATATATAATATTCGAGTGCACAGCAGAGTCTTAAAATGCATTTTGTATGGGTGTCAATTGTATGAAAATTTTCAGAAGCGTCTTGAAAACGGACTTTTGTTGTATATCCTTAGTATATAGAATGGGTGTCAATTGAAAATATAATTAAGTTCACAGAAAGTCATAGATAAGAACATAAGAGTAATTAAAATGAAACAAGTGCTATCAGAAAAACTTGAATATTTTTTTGCCGGAAAGAAAGAGATCTGTTGTAATTGAAATCACCAAAA
Source organism: Dipteronia sinensis (assembly GCA_033220585.1). NCBI lineage: Eukaryota > Viridiplantae > Streptophyta > Magnoliopsida > Sapindales > Sapindaceae > Dipteronia > Dipteronia sinensis. The sequence goes on from JANJYJ010000587.1 coordinate 127,023, forward strand.
TCAATTGCGCCTATGCAATGCCAGTATGCCACACATATTATTATGTTCTGTACATAAGTGACCAGAGTATTATTTTCATTGACCAAAATCAATGAAATAATAGAATGTTAGTAATTGAAATAACAAGTGTAGACACACTTGTTAGTAAATCAATTGTTAACGCAACAGTACATGTATGCATAGCATCCAACTGGCAATGAACTGGTAGAAACTAGAAAAGCAGCTCCACTATATTCCACAACCACTAGTGCAAGTTCCTCAACAAGTGAATCATTGATAGACAAGTACAATGAGTAAATTATGAACAAATATTGATCACAAAACAAACTCTCTTAAGAGAAACCAGCAACCAATTATAGTTTGATGCACTTGTGAATTTGTATTTACCGGAAACCAGTGACCCTCAATCAAATGGAACATGCATGTATCTAACCTCATTTATCATAAAGAGGAACTGTAATTATAAACGATCGATGACATTAAAGGAGGAAAAGAAAAAAAGTCACCAGATTCTAATTCTCATAAGCAGTTTCAAGTGCTGCAAACATATGTAATAGTGTAGTTTTATAATAGTATTCAATCTACATTCAGTTACAATACTTACAAAGATGAAGCCTCCATATATCCAGCTGAGCCTGTCTCTCTCTAAGCTTGGAAGCAATGGCTGTTCACTTGTGCTGCAAACATATGTAATAGGTTGCATTTCCAGTAATCATAGAAAACATTATGAGGTTATATAGTATGCAAAATCATTGCACAATTTACCAAAACAAAGACACAAACAACAACATTATAGGAGATCACCTGCAAATCTGTAAATCAAAGACATCTACTTCATTACGATCAATTGATTCAGTAAAAAGAGAACACTACGGCTTGAATTAATAATAACCTAGAAACACTTGAATCCATGTTTGGTAGCAGTAATTAAATATCGTTGCTAAATACAAATCAACCAACAATAATTCATACTTCCATTGAACCAAATTGATTTTAATGACCTCCAAATACAAGATTAGCAATTCAGATAATCAATCAATCAACAGACTCTATCAAAACGATGAAGAACAAACGAAATCGAAACAACAAAAGTATTTGCACCAAAGTATTCAATACAATTGAGAATAAATTACGCACACTTACACGAGATCTAGTGCAGGCCCAATCCTCCTCTCAAGTCTCCAGGTCGGTGACTGACTGAGAATAATACATCGAAGAACCATTGAAATGGCGGTGACTGCTCAGACTGAAACTGAGACTCCACAAAAGAAATTGCTCACGTGCTGGTCACGTCCTCCCCCTGCCTACTTACATGTCACGACTCACGACACGTCGGCAAAGGAATGATTATGTAATCGGACACGTCAACTAATATTATTGATGTGTGTGGGCACATCATCGATATTTGCGCACGTGTTAACACGACATCCACGTTGGGCTGATCACGTGTCAGCCACATCAGTGCATGTGGGTTTCGTGTCCAGGCGAGTCAATGCGTTTTCTAATGATTTGGGAATCTCCGATAAAACGGCACCGTTGGGCAAGTTTCTTCACAGCTTATGGGTTTTGGGCCTGGCATTTGGATAAAAACAGATGCGGCCCAACTAAAACAAACCTTATCACTTAACATATTTGGGCTTATACTTGAAAAGATAATTTGTATTTATATTGTTTTTTTTTTCCTTTAAGTAGCTCAATTAATTACTAATATATACAATTCTAATTTAAAAATGAGCTATTATACAGATTTTGTATAGTTATACAGTTACTTGATACTTTAATCATTGGATTTCAATACAAATTTCTATAAAAATCAAAGATTTAAAAATTAAAAGATAATAACTTTATCTTATATTCAGCATTGCAACTATACATACAGGAGTCATATATATATATATATATATATATATATATATATATATAAGCTACATCTTATAGGAGAAAAAGAACATAAAAGTCAAATACGGGCATTTTTAATATTTCCAAACATGTACAGACATACAATACAAGCATCAAATCCAAAAACACAACTAAACAATTCAATATATATTAACCTAATTAAGTAGACCACCTATAATACAGTTACTGCTGCTTTTGTTTGTTTTTGATAGCTTCTTATTGTACTTGGATAATAGAGCAAATGGCTTGTATGGCAGTGAGAATCAAGAGTAAACTTGCAGCAACCGTTGCATTTCCTGTCCAAACATTGCTGAAATATACCCTTCTCAATTTGGCCTTGGTATAATGTGTTTTCATTTTCTCGGCGATTCCATAAAAGCAAGATTCACTTGGTGTGATGCGTGAGCAAAGTTTATTGAACATCTTGGCTATCGCTTCACTGTCGCCTACACAATTGCCAATAATCCCTTTCTCAGCAAGCAAATCCACATCCTCCGCGGTATTGATAAGATAATCCATCAGATCAGCATAGTTGCATACGTAAGTTTGTTTTGGATAGTGAAACACCTCCAAAACCATCAGATTACGAAGCAAACATTCTGTCTCGTCATAGATTTCAATGCGTGGGATCTGTACTTCGTTTACTCCAAACCATGGCAACCATTTTCGACGTTTTCTTTTCACCATACTTATGTCAAGCAAGCATTTTCCTTCGCTGCCTTTAAATCTCAGTCCTGATTCATTCAACTTTGTTGCACTTGGTAAATTAAGTATCTCTCCACTTGGTAAATTTAATGTCTCTTTGTTTGGCTGCACTAGTGGTTGTACTTCCAATACAACAGCACGTCTTAGAAAGTCAGTAAAATGTTTAGCTTGTGGTTGCTCTGAAAACAACCAATTGAACATCTTCATACTTTGAAAAAAATTAAGAGAAAGAGTAAAGAATGAAGGATTTCCTCGTCCGCTAGGGAAGGCTAATGAGTATAAATCGTTAAGAACAAAGTATGGAAGCTGGTTTTCGAGTAATAGTAGGTCTAGCATTATATAAGTTTTCAGTTGTGATTTGTCTAGCAAAAAGTCTTCAGGGCCAAGCTCAAAATTCCTCACCAGAAGTTCAATGATGAAGACTGCATCGTATAGAATTATTGATACGTACTTTGAACTAGAGAATTTGGAGGATACTGAATAGTGATCACGAATGCGTTTTTCTTGATTCTTGATATAAGTCTCGAATTCCTCCAATTTTTGTACACTTACTCGTTCACCAAATTTCGTCCAATATCTTCTTTTTTGTTCTTCCATACCCATCAATTCTTGTCTACTATAGTGAAGAGGACCTATTGAAATTAACTTGGTGTATAAGCTTCTTCATTTATATTGCGAATAAATTGAGGAACCCTATATATACAACAATCCGATGCCGGTTCCAGAATTTCCTCCGAATTGTTTTCCCGATCAATGTCAATTGACCACTGGCCAGATTGATGCTCATTCTTTCCCATCTCCAAGTTCCAAGTTTTGATACTGAACAAATAACTATAATTATTAGCTAATAACAAAAATTGATTGATTTTTTTAGGTCAAATGGATGTGTTGAAAGAATTGGAAAAGAAAATAGATTGATTTAGAAACCCAATAGAATTATACTACTTTTATTCATTCTAATTCATAGATCGAGTAACATTATTATGCAAACACCGTTAATTCACATACATCATGGGATCATAGTCATATCGGTGTACAATTTTCTAGACTATTATAGCTTGGAGTTGATAAATCTTTATTATAAAGATTATATAATTAATGTTCAAGCACACCAATTAATGATTGTTCAAGCACGCCAATTAATCTATAATAAAATGAACCCATGACTAGTTTCCAAGCGAAAGAAAGAATAAAACATAAAAATGAAACGATATTATCAAGTGTTCGGAGAACCTGGATATTTTTGCCGGAAAGACCGATAAAAGCTGTCTGCTTGAAAGCACAAACAGAGTTCCTTCTCCGATATGGCACCTTCAATTCACTGCGTGTGTGTGTGATAATGGTTCTTTGCTTCGACTTTCACTAACCACTGTATATATAAATATACAAAATGTGGTCCCTTCAATATTTGTGTGTGTTTCTTGGATTTGGGTGGTATTGATATGATCTTGTGATGTATAAAGATTATTATAAATGAATTGTTAAGATTTATTTCCTTCTTATATGAATCTGTAATATATTTTATCTGAACTGATCCGAAGTCCTCTTTGTCTAATTCCTTTCGTGTTGCTTTGAAATTAATTTTTTCTTTTTACTTTTCCTTTATTTTGTGCTTTTGTCCCTGACAATTTATATCTGTTATTTTTCTCTTTATACTTTTATATATATGTCTATTAAATTTGATTTATTTTTGTCAGGTTCATGGCAGAAAAAAAATGTGGAAGATTCCAAAACCAAAACAATATCACCTCTTTGTCCCACTTCTAATCCTTTAGGGGCCGTTTGGTATGGGGTAATCCTTTCATAGGAATGTGAATCTGATAACATTCCCATGTTTCGTAACAGGTTTGAAATTTTTGTTTCCCGGGAAAGTGAATCCCATGGGAATCAGATTACCCTCCAAGAGGGTAATGTGAAACCCATCCTAATAGGTGGGTTTCACATTACATTCATCTGATTCCCACAGTGGGACCCACCCTTATTAAAAAAATTTATTATTTTTCTTTCTTCAATTATTTTCTTTTTCTTCTTCTTCGTTCTTCTTCACCAGCATCTCTTTCCCTTCTTTTTTCTGGTTCTTATTTTTTCGTTCTTCTTCTCGTTCTTGATCTCCTTCTCCATTCTTCTTCCCTTCTTCGTTCTTCTTCCCTTCTTCGTTCTTCTTCACCGACCATCCATCTGATTCCTATTTTTTTTCTTCTGATTTTTGACCTTCATCGAAGAGTGGTGGAGATGGTGATGATGGGGTCTTCTTCCCTTCTTCGTTCTTCTTCACCGACCCTCCATCTGATCCCTAATTTTTTTTTTCTGGTTTGTGACCTTCATCGAAGAGTGGTGGAGATGGTGATGATGGGGACGCTTCAATTTTTTCTGGTTTGTGACCTCCATCTCCGACGCAGCCTCTTACTTTACCGCCATATTGGTCGTCGGGGTCGTCTTCGTCTCCGATTGTTGATGTTTCTGATCTGTTCTTCTAATCACTAGGTTTTGTGGATTTTGTGGGTTTGGGGTTTTGTGTTACACATCAGCAACATGTGCTACAGAATAGCTGATTGATTTGGGTCCTGATCTGTAGCTAGTTAGTTGTGTACGAGTTGTATAAAACAGCTCCATTTCCTTCAATAAAGAACAAGCTTTTGAGTTCAATTTAAGTCAAGATTAGGAGGCAGGGTTACCTCGAATCAACCCAGTTTATTCACTTTGTTTTTTCTATTTTTGTTTTATGCTCTACAGCATTCACAAGCTAACATTTTGGTTTATAGGTTTGTGATGGTGTTGATTGATTTTATGAAAGAATTTGGTGACAGATTTTCTAGTAATGGTTGATCAATATTTTTGGAAATTCAGTTTGCCTTTTGATCGATTCTAGGATGGAATTTTTTTTTAACCAACTGGGTTTGATTTGTTTGGTTGTCTGATCATCATCATTTCCAGTTTCAATCTCCACCACCCATCTTAGAAATGGACGGTGAAGATTGCATCAGGAAATATATTTTTTTCTTTTTTAGTGTAATATTTTTTTTATTAGAATAAAGTAATTTGTAATTTTTTTCTAATTTCAAAATTATTTATTATATGATAAGTCTCATTTTTTTTAAAAATAAATATTATTATTTTTATGTAATTATGAAAAAAAAAACATTCACATGTTCAACCAAACACTGATACTTGATATTCCCAGGAATCCAATGTAATATTCTCATATACAACAAAACACATGCATACAGGTTTCCAAAGAATCACATTACTGGGTTTCACTTTCCCAGGAATCATATTATTTTGATTACCCCATACCAAACGACCCCTTAATAAAGAGCGGTGTTATTGGGACACCCTCTGCCAATCTATTTATACCCCACTTTTTTAATTATGTAGTATTCTTTTATTTCTTTTATCAAAATTACTTAAAAAGACATAATTTTAGGAAAATAATCTTCTACAAAATAAATTTATTAAAACCCCACATCCTTTTTCAAAAAAAAAAAGAGTGGTGCAATTGACACACATCTACTTGTCTATTTATGTCCCACTTTTTAAAATTTTGATTTAATTAAATAAAATTAAATATATTTATTAATGTTTTTTAATTTATTTCCAAAACTACAATTTTTACTTATTTTTCAAAATTAATACACCTTATCTCCGATCTCTCTATCTCTGATCTCTGTATACGTCTCTCTCTCTCTCTCACCTCCATTGGATGATTTATTTTTTCTTATTATTAATATTTTTTTTTTTGAGTTTTTTTTTTGTTCTTCTTCTTATTTCATGGTAGAAAAGAAAAGAAAAAATAACATGTTGATTCAACACAACGATAGCTTGATATCATTCTAAAAAAAGTAAACTTCAAACTTACTTCTAGAGAATGAATTGTTTCCAGATGTGCTTGATATCATTCTCAGACAATTTTTGTAGATGCTTAATATCATTGTTTGACAATTCTTACAAATGCATTATATCATTCTCAGACAATTCTTCCAGATATTTGATATCATTCTCAAATAATTCTTGCATATCTTTCTTGGGCTCTTCCATAATATTTTGTATGTGTATAAGAAGAAAATTTTAGAGTTTAAGAGTTAATAATATTTTTTTTCGAGAAACGGATTACTGGTTTTTTTGTTTGGAAAAGAAATGTGGAATGTGGGGGGTTTTTAATAGATTTACTTTGTATAAGATTTTTTTTCCTAAAATTTTATATCATTTTAAATAATTTTAATAAAGGAAAAAAAATAATACTACATAATTAAAAAAGTGGGGCATAAATAGACCGATAATAATGTGCCAATAGCACCACTCTTTAACAATATTACTAATTTCTTCAAAAAAAAAATCATTACTACTTTCTCCTTTGTTTAATTTAAAATCAAGATTTTATTTATTTTGTTTAGTTTTTGAATTGATTAACGTGCAGTTAATGCTTTTTTATAATTAGATTACGCTATTATAAAAAACCAGTCTCAATTTTTATTTTTATTTTAAAAAACACATCTCTTATTCTCTCCCAATTCTGAAATTTGTATTATGTTTTATTAAAAAAAAAATTGTATTTTGTAATAGTATAAAAAACAGGGGAAAATTAAATATGCCGTCAAGCATTAAGACTTCCATATACAAACAAGGTTTACAACTTTATACCAATATCATCTTAACCCTAAAATGAAACCAGAAATACCAATTTACATTGAAATTCAAATAACACTATCTAAGGTGGCTTTTGTAGTAAGTAAAAGGAGTTCATTCATTCATGAAATATCTCAGGTTAGAGTCGTATCTATGATATATATATAAAAAAAATCAAAACTCAAATTGGAGACATAATCGTGTCAAATACAAAGAAAACAACGAAATTAAATATGTCATCAAGCTTTAAGACTTCCATCTATATTAAAAACTTCAAGATTTACGATTTGATACCAATCACATTGAACCCTAAATGCAACAAAAGTACCAATCCAAATCTAAACTCAAATTGGGGTCACAGCCGTGTTAATACAACACAACGTACACCTTCAAAACATTTAGAAATCCAAAAAAGAAGAAGGCCAAAACACCCCATGAATGAATCTAAACTGCATCACGAACCTTGTAAGAATTAGGTGTTACTGAATTCAAACACAAGCCTGGAAACAAGTTATCGAGTTGTCTCTGCACATTCTTCGGTCTCTTCTTGGGTCTTGCCTTCGGTTTCGACCCAGTAATGGCTAGTATATTAGCCTCAATTTCCTCTTTAGTAAGAGCAATCGAGAAGCTTGATCTCTTCCTCTTCTCTGTCGTCTTCTCTGCATCAAACGCTAACCCTATCCCTAACTGAGCAGATTCATGAGACGCCAGCTGAGCCTTGACCGGTGCGCTTGCACTTGCATGATCTTGATCTTTTCTTAACGACCTCAGGTTCCAAGGCTTGATCTGATTTGAAGAATCCCCGCCGTCGGATGCAACTAGGGTTTGGGTTTGAACCTGTGACGTTGAATCCACGTTCGACACTGCATGCTCCTGATCATCAACCTTGCTCTCCTTTATACGGAACTTGATCTTAAGCTTTGGTTTAGGATGACCCGATGCCGCTGATGATTCTTTCTTCTCCGATGACTCCACCTCCGCGACACCATTTTGAGGAACTTTTGATTGATTATCTTCTTCTTGAGATGGTATTGGTTTCTGGGTGGTGCTACATTTCATGAAGTTGGGGATGGAAGAGTTGTCGTGGAAAGGCTGTGAATCTGATGGCAATTAAACTTTGGACGCCATTGTTGCCATTGTTGTTGAGTCTTTTTCTGAAAAACACATTTGATCAAAGGGTTTTTTTTTTAGTATGTTTAATTTAATATAAGAAGTTGATGAATTTGTATAGACTTCAAATTCTACTCTCAAAAGGGTTTCAAACTTGGTACGTACGTACGGTAATAGTACTATATGAAGATGACACGTGTGGTGGTATATGCCCACCCATATACTTTATTATTATTTTTTTTAAGGCTAAACAAAACGAAACAAATTAATCATGACGGTTGTTCAGACAATTACAATAAAGTTACTTTATTTTTAATAGACAATTATGAAAAAGAATTATTTTTTGTTTGTTTTTAACTATCAATGTCATAGTATTAGTCAATACATTTTAATTTGTGTAAAACAATGGATAGTGTAATAGTTAATACAAAGGTGGGAGAAATATATAACATAATAAAAATTATAATAAATATATCAAAATAATAATAAAAATAACAACAACAATAATAATATATCAACATAATAAAAATAATAATAAATATATCAAAAAAATAATAATAATATATATATATCACCATAATAAAAATAATAATAAATATATCAAAATAATAATAACAATAATAATGGTACTAATAATAATAATATTAATAATAATAATAATAATAATGATGATGAGAAATTAACCAAATGAAATTTGTCAAATTCAATTCTAACCGAGTTGCAGTAAAATTTCGTTTTTAACCAATCTTGCTTGTAAAAAGATTATGTTGTCCTTAATGAATTACATGTCATACATATTACATGATGAATTGAAAACATATTACACGGCATACTATCATGTAATGTTCATCAGAAACCTGGAAATTGAATAGATATGTTACATGATGAACTATAAAATATTACATGGCTGACTATCATGCAATGTTCATCGAAAATCAAATATTTTTAGAGAACTTTAAAATTGATTTTGAAAACCACGACATAATCGAAAATTGTATCAAAACCAATGAAATATACACCAATACAAACAATTGATAGTAATTTAAAGCATTAAAAACTCAATGTATCATTTAAGGAGTGAGAGAAAGAGATTTTGGAGATAGAAAGTGAAGAGAGAAAGAAAGAGAAGAAAAAAAAACCTTAGGGGTATTTTCGTCATTTTTAGGTTAGTTTTGAAAGTTTTGGTTGAATATGGTTTTATTTTAAAAACAAGGTTAAAAGTGAATTGCGATTTTAAAAATAGGTTAGATTTATCTATTTCGTCTAATAATAAATATATCAAAATAATAATAATAATAATAATTTTTGAAAGAATAATAATAGTATTAATAAATTTTTAAAAAATGGATATTAATAATGATAATTATAATAATAATATTTTTTGAAAGAATAATAATAATATTAATAAATTTAAAAAAAATGGATATTAATAATGATAATGATAATAATAATGTATAGTATAGAACAATAATATATCTAATAATAATATTATTATATTGGTAATAAATTTTAATAATACTAACAAGAATACTAATAATAATTTTTAAAATAATATAATTTTATTTTAATATTAAATTTTAAATTAATAATACATTAAATGAATATTATATAAATTTAATTATACGAAAACAAAAATAAATGTTATTCAAATAATATAAATCTAAAAATTATATAAGATAAAGGGATTTTAGCAAAAATGCCATATTTGGGGGCCTAAATTGCAAATATACCCCATGTTGTCAAAAACTTGCAAAAATGCCCCAAACTTCCAAAAATACCCCCACTTAAATAATAACCACCACATTTATTGCCATTATTACTTTTTACCAACAAATGATACAAAAATAAAAGAAAAGAAGTAAACTATACTTTGTTTGAATAAGTTAAATGAGATGGAACTCTTCTAATTTTTTTTTTCCTTTTGGATGCATACAAGTGTTGAAGAAATTTATATAAAGTGGTGACAAGGTGAGTTTTTGAAAATAAATTACTATTTCCTTTCATCACAATCCATATATTGATATAAATAATATGTGTAGGTTTTTTTTAGGTTAATTTCACTACAAAAAAATTGGGCTATAGGGGTGAAATTTATTCGTCCCAATAGAACGTCTATTGAGACGCAATAACATATTCGTCCCTAAAAATTTCAAACATAAAGAAACTTTTAAGGACGGAAAAATTGGTCTCAATAGAACTTCTATTGGGACGAAACAAATTATCCGTCTCTAAAAAGGACAAACCCGACGAGACTTTTAGGGACGGAAATATTTGTCCCAATAGAATGTCTATTGGGACGAAAAAAATTATTCGTCCCTAAAAAATGCAAAAATAACTAGACTTTTAAAAGGGGGGTGGGAATGATCGAACGATAAATGTACTTATTTGAGGTCCTCAGTTCCTAGCTTTTGTTCTTGTTTTCGAGAGTATTTTTGTATATAAGTGTTTCTTGAGCCTTGTGTAGGTACATATTCCCTACAAAAAGGTTTTGAGCTTCAAAGATCAGATTGGGAGCGAAAATAGTGAAGAATCGGAAGTGTTCAGGGTTGCCACAGTCTCACCGTCGATCCAAACCGCGGCGCGATCTGAGGTCAAACCACGGCAAAATACCGTTGGGGATCCGTCACCGAACCAGAACGTGACACGGAGGCCGCGGCATAGGTCAACTCTACCTTCCAGCAGCTTACAGACCAAGTTTCCACCAAGTCCAGAAGTCCAGCAAGCGAGGCGACTTCCTAAGGCAACCAAATTACTTGCCTCGACAACTCGCCTCGACCTCTGCAGTAGGGCTCTTCTATCTAGGTGCCGCTGTCTACTTAGACCGCGGCGCTGCTGCTTTGGTGCCGCTGTCTACTTAGACCGCGGAGGAGACCCCGGCACTCTGACGCACATATATATATATAAAACTGCCGATGTCGGCCCCCAAACACGACACCCATATTTCCCAGACCACGACAGGTCATTTTTGGGCAAATTTTGGAGGGCAAACTCGTCTTTTCATGCCCCACTTCGTGCCCTATCTCTCTCACACTATATAAACCCCTTTATGCCTCATTTTTGCAGAATCCTTCTCTTCCCATTCTCTCCCAACTTCATCTTCTTCAATTCCTAAAGAGAGAGAGAGAGAGAGAGAGAGAGAGAGAGAGAGAGAGAGGCTTCCAAGCTTCCATGGAGGTTTTCCTCCATGGAAAGCTTTCCATCACCCACCACATTTGAGAGTTGATTGCAGAGATTAGGAGTGGTCTTTGGACCAATTTCGAGCCAAACAAGGGATGGAGCTCTTGGAGGATTCTTCAAGGGTTTGGGTTCCTTTTATCTCATCTTTGTATTTCATGTTTTCCATATGTGTAATCTCCATTTGGGAAATATTGTAAACTTATATTTGTGCTCAATATATGTATTGTTGTTTTATATCCATTTGAGTTATGATTTATTCTTGATATTATTGAGTAATCTCATATCTTGAAATACATTGTATGGATGATTTGAGTGTTTGTTGATTTCAGTTGTACCTCGAAGGATGACCAATCCAGGTATAACTGGAATCACTTAGCTCCTAAGAATAGATCGAACTTGTTTTATGCATGATCATGCTAGAATATGTTTTGGCTATATATACGTTCACATGCTTAATGGTAGAGATTAGAGGCACAATTACTCTAGCCATGATCTTTGGGGAGTAATTAGTGTTTAGAACCCTTAGTTGAGATGAGAGGCACAATTACTCTAGCCATGACCTTTGGGGAGTGATTTGTGTCTCGAATCTCTCAATAGAGTGAACAAGCTCTTAAATTGGATTGAATGTGCTTAATGTTACCAATACATGCACTTATGTATGGTGAGCTTATGTGTGATCATATCCTACATCTCTCCTATCCACCCTTTTATTTGTCACTTTAATCACCATTCTCACCTCTCCATATTCCCTTTATTTTATTTGCATTCTCCACATTTCTCTTGCACGCACCACACTGCATTATGCACACACCGCACACACACCATTCTCATCACATCCACATTCTATTTACATTGCTTTCTATAAACGCTAGAACTAGATCCGGTTGACGGATAACACCTTCATGAGGAACGAGACCCTCACTTACCGCTTTACTAGTCTTTTGCTAGTTTAAAGCACATTGCGTAGGAACTTTAGTATAGATATCTTTTGATATTCGCAATCTGGAAACGACATAAAAAGCGAGCTATCAGGAAACAATTTGTCCCAATATAATGTGTATTGGGACGAAATAAATTATTGTCTATTGTGACGAAAATTATTTGTCCTTAAAAGTTTGACATGTTTTAAAAAAAAATTAAAAAATTGTTGACTTGGGGACTTATTAAGACAAACATAATATTTGTTGCTGATAATGATTTATCGGGATTATATTTTTCTTTTTTATCATCATTGTTTTTTAGTTTTTCCTAAGAGACATATTAATAATTAAATTTGCTTCACTTTTTTTATATTAATTACTACAGATTAATTCAAAACATTATGAAAAATAATATATATTAATTCCATATACGATTAACGATAAACCATTTAATCTGACAGTATATGTTTTTTAAAAATAGTTTAATTGCACATCACTTCTTAGTAGAGCTGGCAGTGCACCTCCCTTCCACATAAGTGGTGAGGGATTCAAATCTCATCATGCGCATTTTGCAAACTTGTGTAGGGAGTTTTCTTCCCAAATTATGGGAAATAGTTATCTCCTATTATAGGAGTAGATATCTGCGCTGCACATATATTATTTAATCTCGGCAGATCAGTCCTATTGTAATATTTCAAAAAAATATAGTTTAATTAAATCCTACAATTTAATTTACAATAAAAATTTAATAACATATAGAGGTTATATATAAATAGTATGCTTTAATTGATAAATTCGAATCATTAACAAAGTGGATAAGCTTTGCTTCAATTTCTGGTGGGTTGATTGGGTTCTAAACAAACCTGGTTTTTTTTTTTGTTATTTTTTTTTCAAATTTCGTCCCTATAGATATTTTGTGGGGACAAAATATTATTTAAAGGGATGAAAATGTAAATTTTGTCCCTAGATGTTATCAAAAGGGACGAAAAATTTCATCCTTATATATTATCAAAAGGGATAAATCAAAAATCGTCCCTACAGATAGTCTTTAGGGACGAATTTCAATTTTCGTCTCAAAGAAGTTATTGCGACTCACCTGAGGTGTCGTAATTTGCGACGAATATTTTTCGTCCCAATAGGTCTACAGGGACGATTATTTGGCTAGTGGAACAAAAAAAATCATCTTAATAGGTATATAGGGACAATTATTTTGGCTATTGGGATGAAAAAAATTCATCCTAATAGCCCTTTTTTGTAGTGTTTGTAAACGTTCTTCTGGTTAAGGATGACCCGATATCGAGTCACAAATGACCTAAAGAATAATTTCAATGATGACCCGATGTCGGGTCACAATTGATCCAAAGAACAATTTTTGAGCTTTAGGTATAGGGCAACCCAAAGCCTTGAAATTGTTCTTCGGGTCATGGGTATACCGAGTCACAATTGACCCGAAGAACAAGAACAATTAAAAAAAAACAATTTATATATTTATATATTATTTTACACTCCTTATGTTTGATGTAGTAAAGTTTTTTTGTTCTTCAGGATGAGTTTTAGGGATGGCAGGGCAACTGACAACTGATTGAGGAATTGGGGGAAATATATTATTAAAGGTAGTTTAGTCTTTTAGGGGGGGCAATTTTGCAAGGAAAAAACTAATTATGAGTGTAGATTTGCAATTCAGCCCCTCAAATAGGGCATTTTTGCTAAAATCCCTAAGATAAATATAATACTAATTTTTTTTTAAATATTATAGATATTTGTTGCATCATACAAGCCGGAATGATAATTTATGTAATAAAAATATCAATCATATATTAATTATTATTTTTAAAAATACAATAAAAATATATTTTATAATATATTTTTTTATTCTAAAAATATATCAATTTTATTAGTTAATAAAATATCAAGAAACAAAAATCACTTACCAAATATTGTATCACTTAATACAGTCTAATTGAAATATCACCAAATACATGATTGCATAAGAATAATACAGTCTAATGCAATACAATTCAATCCAATCTAGCACAATACAATATAATACAATACAATATAGTGTGTCAAACAAGCTCTTATGATATTATTAATGGATAGTTAATTATGAAAATAAATTATTTTCTTTAGTATTTTTTTTTCTATTTTTCAAACCCTTGATTTTTATGTACCTTGAATTTAAATCTAATGGCTAGTTTTCACTTCTCTACTATACTCAGTTTTCCTTTAAAACAAAAAAAAATATACATATTATGTACAGTAGCATTAAGCCATTACCCAAGAAGAACTCTTCCTGTAGTGAATTAATTAGAAATTTCAATGTGATATTTAATGGATATGAGGTAAAGAAACAAATAGGAAAATATCTTCCATATTAATATAAAACTCAAAAAATATTAAGGACTTGATCAAAACCAATCTCAATTAATAATAAAACAATTTTAAGTCAAAAATTATTATTAAAATGCTTATGGAAATACAATCAGCAAATGCAAAAAGACAAATCATGAAAACACATAACATACAGACACGTTAAATATTATAAATATAAGTTATTCCTTATTTAGGTACTGACTTAATAGAACAAACGGTTTGTGTCACACTGAGAATAAGGAGAACAATTGCAGCAACAGTTGCAGTGCTTGTCCAAAGATTAGTGAAATAGACGCTTCTCAAGGTGGCCTTCAAATGGTTCCATCCATTGTTATAATGATTTTTCATATCCTCAGCGATTCCATGATAACAAGAAGGACTTGGTGTGATGCGTGAGCAAATTGTATTGAACATCTTCGCTATTGCTTCATTGTCCCCCAGGCAATTGCCAATGATCCCTTTCTCGGCAAGCAAATCCACATCCTTCCCAGTATCGATAAGATAATCCATCAGATCAGCATAGTTGCATACGCAGGTTTCTTTTGGATAGTGAAACACCTCCAAGGCCATCAGGTTTCGCAACAAACATTCTGTCTCGTCATAGATTTCGATGAATGGGATTTCTACTTCAGTTTCATGGAACCATGTCAACGGTATGAGACTTTTTCTCTTCTCCATTTTTATGTCAAGCCAGCATTTTCCTTTGGCACCCTTAAATATCAGTCCTGACTCATTCAACTTTGTTGCATTTGGTAAATCAGATATCTCTCCATTTGTGTCCTTCTTTGTTGCACTTGGTAAATCAGATGTCTCTCCATTTGTGTCCTTTGTTGCACTTGGTAAATCAGATATCTCTCCATTTGTGTCCTTCTTTGTTGCACTTGGTAAATCAGATGTCTCTCCGGTTGGTGGCGCCTGCACGGTTGGTTGTACTTGCAGTATTACAGCGCATCTCAGAAAATCAGTAAAATGTTTAACTTGGGGCTGATCTGAAAACGTCCTATTGAACATCCCCATAGCTTTAAAAAAATCGTGACAAAGAGTAAAAAATGAAGGGTATCTGGTGGGAAAGGCTGATAACGAATATAAGTGGTTAAGAACATAATATGGAATCTGATTTTCGAGTAATAGTAGGTCTAACATTATATAAGTTTTCAGTTGTGATTTCTCTAGCAAAAAGTCGTAATCGCCAAGATGGTTCTTCACGAAGAGTTCAATGATGAAGACGGCATCATTTAGAATCATTGTTACATAGTCAGAACTCAGTAGTGTACAGGACACTGAATAGTGATCACGAATATGTTGTTCTTGATCACTGATATAAGTCTTGAATTCCCCCAATTTCCGTATACCTACTCGTTCACCAAATTTCAACTGATATCTTCGTTTCTGTTTCTCCATACCCATCAATTCTTCTCTACAATGGTAATGAAGTGGGCCAATCGAAATCAACCTGGGAGTATAGGCTTCTTCATTTACTTTGTGAAGAAATTGAGGAACCCTATATATACAACAATCTGCCTTAGGTTCCAAAATTTCCTCCAACTTGTTAATGTCAATTGAAAATTGATTCTCATGATTTCCCATCTCCAAGTTCCTAGTTTTGATTGCCAACAAATAACTATCAGTAATTCAAAAATAATAATAATAACATAAATCAAATCTTTTTTTAGTTCTGATATATATGATCATGTAGTGGTTTAAATAATAAAATAATATAAGGTAATTATGCAAACACAGTAAAATTACTCCTTTTCATGTGATCTTGTTCACATTTATGTTCAAATATGTAAGATACATCATACATTTGAAGATTAATATGTTTAGCACACCAATAAATAAATAATTAAACCAACTAAATATGACTATCTTAAGGCTGTTCATGCACGAAAATGAAGTACTATAAATACATTCCAATATTAATTAATTAATGTTCATTCACACTAATAATAAACTAACTAATATATTACATCTTAGATATGTTTCTTCAAGCAATAAAATTAATTACATACAATGAAATAAAATAAACCCATGCCTGATTTTTTTTAAGTTTCAACTATAATTAGCTGCACCAAAATTTTAGAAAGAAAGAACATAAACAAAATATAATAAACTAATTAAGAGTATTAGAGAACCTGAATATTGTGTTTGCAAAGCACCAGAGTTCCTCCTTGGCTATGGCACCTCTCTCACTCTGTGATAATGTCTTTTGCTAGCTATTTGCCTTTCACTGAACACTGTATAAATAAACAAACGTTGCCCCTTCAATACTCGATCTCTTTTAATTTCTTATTGGCTTTACGCTATATATATGAAGCGTTTTATGGAATTTTGTGGTCTTGAATCTTGATAACTTGTGATATGATCAGTTGCTAGAAGTTCTTCATGTTCACTTTATTATAAGCAACCAATCACAATAAAATTTATATATGCTTAGAGTAAAGAGATTGTGTGAAAAAAGATAAAAGGATTTGATACGGTTTTTTTAAGTCATTTTTCCCCTCCCCAAATTTTAAATTTATATGTCAATAAAAAAAAAGTTAAAGAAAATGCTTGTAATAAAATTAAAATTAAAATAAAAGAGTAAATGTTATATATGATTCTGTGCTATATCTGAATTCATGAACTCATGATCTCAAGTCCACTTAGTCTAATTCCTTTCGTGTTGCTTTTATTTATTATTATTTTTTTCTCTTTTTACTATTCCTTTCTTTTGTCTTCGTTTTTGCTTTGTTCCTAACAATACTCTATTATTTTTCTGTAGCTTGTCTACTTTTCTATCTCTATTAATTTTGATATATCTTTGTCAGGTTCCTGGCAGAAAAAAAAAATCCCAAAACCAAAACAAGATCATATCTTGTCCTACTTCTAATCCTTTAACAACACTTTTCTCTTCTTCTTCTTTTTTTAATTTTAACATAAGAAATTTTTTTGAACTTTTTACTTTATTAGCGTGTAGTACATATTTGTTTTGTTTAATTTTTATCAAGTGCCAGTAAAACTAAGCTCTAAATATATATGTTCAATAAAAACTTAAATTAGAAAAAGATTCAAATCCTTTTAGCACTAAATAAATCATTAGCGCATTAGACAAGTAAAAGATTCATTATTAATATTCAACTCCTAATCTTAACCAAGAAACTTATCGATTTCTAGATCTTTCAAAACTTAAAGTTGTCAACTTTTTATTTTTAATATTATATAATGAATAAAAAACGTCCATGATATATATATATATATATATATATATATATATATTTATATATATAAAAGACCTATAGCTAGTACTATTGATGAAACAAGAATGGAATGTTATAGTTATTTTAAAATTATTATGTTTTTATAATAACAATTGTATATATGTTGAAAGATTTCTCAAGTTCACAAGTTGAGTTTGGATTTGATAAATGTTTATGTATATATTATTGATCAGATGGCATGGATTTATGGTAGATTATGGACAGGTGGCAGAAAATTGTTAATTTATCCTTTGTATACTGCCCGTTTTCGATGAATCCGTAACAAGCATTGTCCATCGTCCATTTAAATCAAACAAGATTTATGCACTTGTACAGTTGTATTGATCTGCATATAAGATTATGTTTTGTAATGTGTGAAAAAAAAATAACGTTTTAATTTTTGTTGATTGGTTTATTGAGTTATTGCAAGATCTTTTTGAAATAATTTCTGGGATTTCACCTAAAAGCTTGTTTGGAGAAAACTCTAAGGACTTTAATGAATTCATAGGAGTCGTTTGTTTTTTCCACTTAAAACTTAATGGGTCTGAATCATAATTATAAAGTTGTTTTATTTTTTTAAGTGGTCAAACAATTTAAAAATACCAAAAAACAACTTAAAATAAAAAGTAAAAAATCATGATTTTTCACTTAATTTAAAATCACTGAATTGCACTAAATGTAATCCAAAATCTTTTCTTCCGATAATATCCTTCATATATAACATATTTCTAATTTCATCATAATTATATAGGGTTCAAAAATTAAATGGGTAATTTAATCCGGAGCATTTGTAGTGATAAGCCTAAACAATGGGACGTGGCACTGGCAGTCTGGCACAAGCTAAGTTCGCGTATAATAATGCAGTTCACACTGCTACTGGTAAATCCCCTTTTGCTTTGGTGTATCTGCAGCCTTCTAAGCATGAGTTAGACCTAGCTCGTCTTCCCAAAGTTGCTGGAACAAGTGTTGCTGCCGAGAACATGGCTGAACAGGTTCGTGTCGTTCAGGCTGAGGTGAAAGCCCGATTGGAAGAGAAGAATGCGAAGTATAAAACCACAGCGGATGTCAAGAGGCATGAGAAATTGTTTGCTGAGGGTGATCAAGTTATGGTGTTTCTGCGTAAGGAAAGGTTCCCAGTTGGCTCCTATAACAAGTTGAAGCCACGGAAGTATGGGCCATACAAGGTGATCAAGAAGATCGATGATAACGCCTACGTGATAGACTTGCCTGTCGATATGAACATCTATAGTACTTTCAATGTAGCTGATCTTTATGAGTTTTGTAACGATGTTCCACTTTATCCAAATTATAACTCGATTTCGAGTTCTTCGTAGGTGGAAGGGACTGATGTAGGACAATTGGCTTTGAAGTTTGAAGAAGAGTTGGATAGAAAATTGGGTAAAAGAGCTGGTCCGAAGAAACGGGCATAACTTTTAGCTCGGTTGTCCGATTGCCTCTTATAATATGTTTTCATAAAGGGTTTTCAGTGCTCCATATTGTCCCTACTCGGGCTCCCCGGTTGAGGTCGTTTTCATCCTCAAATTCGATGTTTTAGATAGGCTGTCGGGTGATTGAAGTTTTATTGTTTTTTTTTCTTTTTTTAATTGTTATTTGTTTAGGAAATGTCTATTTTGGTCTCTTACTTAAGTTAGGATTTCCAGAGACTATTTAAGCTCTTGATTATTTGTTTTAGGGTTATCTTTTCATTGAATCTTAATAAAATTTAGTTATTTTCCTAGTGGATTCCGGTTTATGTGTTCTTAGAGTTTACGTTGGTAATCTCTTATACTTCCGTTTTGCGTCAATTTTGGAAAAAAAAAATATGAGCTACAAATTCCACAAATTAAGGAGAATGATTGGACAGAGCTTTTGATTCGAAACGTGATGGCTCTAGAGCAGTGCCACTCTCCAAAGGAAACTCACGTAGGCAATTACATTGCTTTCATGGATTTCCTCATCAATACCGAAAAGGATGCGGAGAAGATACCGAGATAGCGAAGATGTTCAACGGTTTTTGCGTACAAACATCATCATCTTCTTCTTGTTACTATGACATGGCCGAGGGTCTGAAACAACACTACAAGAGTACGTATCATCAAACCAAAGCGACCTTGAAAAGGGTATATTTCAACGATCCTTGGAAAGGAACTGGAACTGTTGTGGGAATTATACTCCTGGTGCTCACTACTGTGCAAACCATACATTCTATTATACTTTTTGTGTGAATTAATTAGAGAAGCTCTACTTTGTTTATATTAAATGTTCAATTGTCTTTGTGTTTAGTTTACTATAATATATGTAATTTTTCGCATTTGATGCTGGTATAATATCTATGTATTTTAATGATAATTTTCAGTTCAAAATGCTACTCCTCGTTCTAATATATAGTATAATGTATATAGAATATATGCTATACGAGTGTACAGCACGGTCTTAAAATGTATTTTGTATGACTGTCAATTGAGATTCTGTATGAAAATTTTCAGAACAGTCTTGAAACGGACTTTTACTGTATATCCTTAGATACATAGAATGAGTGTCAATTGAAAATATAATCAAGTTCACATAAAGTCATAGATAAAAACATAAGAGTAATTAAAATGAAATGAGTACTATCAGAAAAAACTTGAATATTTTTTTGCCGGAAAGAAAGAGATCTGTAGTAATTGAAATCACCACACATATTAGTATGTTCAGTACATAAGTGACCAGAGTAATATGTTCATTGACCGTACTCTTTAATTTGTTAACATTATACACTTGGAATTTAGAAATAATAGAATGTTCAATGGTGTCGCAGCTCTCCCAAGTCTAAAATTTGTATTTACAAGTACTGTTATTTTAATTTTGGAATTATGATGGGTGTTAGAAAGTAAAAATAAACCCAAATCCTACTCCAATAATAAAACACACAAAAACATACATGCCAATCAAAAGCAGCTTACCAGAAATCCCGGTGATTATCCTCATAGTTGGTGTATTGGGTCATGGGGTTCATCATCGGCAGAGGCCTCGACCGGAAAAAACAATTATTGGGCGGCAGCATATAAGGAGGCATCGGTGTTGGATGCATAGGTGGTAGATAATATGGACCTGGGGCAAGGACATGGCCGCAGGGGCAGGGGCAGGGGGAGGGGTAACAAATCCATGCCAGTTAGTCATGCCTGGACCTGGAAATTTGCTGCTCGCATTACTCCACCATCTGCGTTACTTAATGTCTTTACCTCTTTAATCCTGTTTAAGCTTTGGCTGTTGGTGGGTAAAGGAACATCACTACCATGATCATGATCACGATCATCATCAGAAGCAGAACCAGCGCCATTAGTTGGTCAGTTTTCTGTTTCGAGCTGCTAGAAATTAGTGCGTGTATTATGTTAGCCTTTGCTCAAATAAATCAATTGAAGGTAAAACTAGTGTACGTAATAGTATATGTAGTGTCGAGTGTAGACACACTTGTTAGTAAATCAAATGTTAATGCAACAGTACATGTATGCATAGCATCCAATTGGCAATGAACTGGTAGAAACTAGAAAGGCAGCTCCACTATATTCCACAACCACTAGTGCAAGTTCCTCAACAAGTAAATCATTGATAGACAAGTACAATGAGTAGATTATGAACAAATATTGATCACAAAACAAACTCTCTTAAGAGAAACGAGCAACCAATTATATTTTGATACAATTGTGAATTTGTATATACTGAAAACCAGTGACCCTCAATCAAATTGAACATGTAACTAACCTAATTTATCAGTAAACGGAACAGTAATTATACACGATCGATAACATCAAAGGGGGCAAAAAAATTCACCAGATTCTCTTTCTCATAGGCAGTTTCAAGTGCTGCAAACATATGTAATAGTGTAGTTTTAAACATTCAGTTATACAAGCAGTATAATACTTACAAAGATGAAGCCTCCATATATCCAGCTGAGCCTGTCTCTCTCTGGCTTGGAAGCAACGACTGTTCACTTGTTCATGGATGTATCAAGTTTGCAAATTTGCAACATGCTGAGGACAGTGATCCTCTACCTGCAGGGCCCTTCCAAGTAATCATAGTTTTCCTTACAAGGTTATAGTATGCAAAAGCATTGCACAATTTACCAAAACACAGACACAAACAACAACTTTAATTTGCATTTAATTGAAGGTAGTGAAAATAGAATCTAAATCAAAACACAGAGACAAACAACAACATTATAGGAGATCACCTGCAAATCTGTAAACCAAAGACATCTAATTCATTATAATCAATTGATTCCCTAAAAAAACAACAATCTAATTCACCTGAAAAACAATACACTACAGCTTGAATTAATAATAACATAGAAACACTTGAATCCATGGTTGGTAGCAGTAATTAAGCACCGTTGCTAAATACAAATCAACCAACAATAATTCATGCTTCCATTGAACCAAATTGATTGTAATGACCTCTAAAAACAAGACTAGGAATTCAGATAATCAACCTACAGACTCCATCAAAATGATGAAAAACAAACGAAATCAAAACCATAAAAGAATTTGAACGGAGGCCACCACCAAAGTATTGAATACAATTGAGAATAAATTACGCACACTTATCCGAGATCTAGTGCAGACCCAATCCTTCTCAAGTCTCAATGTCGGTAACTGAGTGAGAAAACATCAAAGAGCAATTGAAATGGAGGTGACTGCTCAGACTGAAACTGAGAGACTCCACAAAAGGAATTGCTCACGTGCTGGTCACGTCCTCCTCCGACCTACTTACGTGTCATGACACGTCGGTAAAGGCCTCATGATGAGATCGGACACGTCAACGAAAATTATTGACGTGTGTGGGCACGTCATCGACGTTTACGAACGTGTTAACACACATCCACGTTGGCCTTATCACGTGTCCTCCACATCAGTGCATTTGGGTTTCGTGTCCAGGCGCGTCAATGCGTTTTCTAATGATTTGGATATCCCCGATAAAACGGCACCGTTGGACATAGTTTCTTCCCAGCTTATGGGTTTTGGGCCGGGCATTTGGATAAAAACAGATTCGGCCCAACTAAAATAAACCTTAGCACTTAGCAAACTTGGGCTTTTTTGTATACTTGAAAAGATAATTTGTATTTATATTCCTTCAAAAAATAATCATTTGTATTTTTAATGTTTTTTTTTCCTTAAGTAGCTCAATTAATTACTAATATACAATTTTAATTTAAAAATGAGATACTATACAGGCTTTGTATAGTTATACGGTTACTTATTACTTTGGTCATTGGATTTCAATCCAAATTTCTAAAAAAATCAAATATTTAAAAATTAAAAGATAATAACTTTATCTCATATTCATTATGGGCTCAAAAAATAAATAGCACTTTTTGGAGGTGGTATTTCAACAATATCACTGCTTTAATAACTTATGTCTAAAAGGCACCTATTATGGTGAACGGACAAAAATACCCCAAATAGTTGTTTCACATCAGATTTATTTCATTCAGTTTACAGTGACAAAGTTGTAAAGTAGAGAGAAAAAGTCCGGTTGAAACTTAGGCAATCACTCGAACTGTGATAGAGTGGCGTTACGCAGACGCATTCGGGGGTCGGAGCATTCATGAAAAAGCTCGAAGCTTTTAAAAAAAAAGCTCTGAGCCATTTTTAAAAAAGCTCGGAGCCATTTTAAAAAAAAAGCTCGAAAACATTTTTAAAAAAGCTCGAAGACCTTTTTAAAAAAGCTCGAAGACCTTTTTAAAAAAGCTCGGAGCCGTAGTAAAATAGCTCGAAAGAAAGTTAAAAAAACTCGAAGGCCTTTCTTTCGAGCTTTTTAAAAAAGGCTCCAAGCTTTTTTAAAAAAGCCTTCGAGCTTTTTTTAAAATGACTCCGAGCTTTTTTAGAAACGTTTTCGAGCTTTTTTTAAAATGGCCCAGAGCTTTTTTTAAAAAGCTCGGAGCCTTTTTAAAAAAGCTTGAAGCCTTTTTAAAAAAGCTCGAAAGAAAGGCCTTCAAGCTTTTTTAACTTTCTTTCGAGCTTTTTACTAAAGGCTCCGAGCTTTTTTTAAAAAGCTCGGAGCCATTAGAAAAAGCTCGGAGATTCAAAATTCCCAGATTCAAACTTCACAAAATGACCTTCATGTTTACAAAAGGAACGGTTAAAGTGTTACAAGACTCATACTCAGAAATGCAGAATTAAAAAGAAGTATTTCAGAAATATGTTATCTTGTTGTACTGAAGGATGTCGAGAAGTTTATTTCCAGACAAGTTTATTGTAGAGAGAGAAACAGACGAGTTCAGTGTTCTAAGTATGGAGATGAAAGTACAAAGACAATAGAATAATGATTATTTAAGGGCAATTTTAGTAATTCACCATAATAAATGTCTTTTAAACATAACTTATTAAAGCAGTGACGACGGTACAACTCATGTCCCAAAAGGTGACATTTCTCACCATTCCCACTATTCATTATTGCAACTATACATGATTATATATAGTAGCTAAATCTTATAGGACAAAAAGAACAAAAAAGTCAAATACAGGCATTTTTAATATCTCCAAACATATACAGACATACAATACAAGCATCAAATCCAAAAATCCAAAAACACAACTAAACAATTCAATATATATTAACCTAATTAAGTAGACCACCTATAATACAGTTACTGCTGCTTTTGTTTGTTTTTGATAGCTTCTTATTGTACTTGGATAATAGAGCAAATGGCTTGTATGGCAGTGAGAATCAAGAGTAAACTTGCAGCAACCGTTGCATTTCCTGTCCAAACATTGCTGAAATATACCCTTCTCAATGTGGCCTTGGTATAATGTGTTTTCATTTTCTCGGCGATTCCATAAAAGCAAGATTCACTTGGTGTGATGCGTGAGCAAAGTTTATTGAACATCTTGGCTATCGCTTCACTGTCGCCTACACAATTGCCAATAATCCCTTTCTCAGCAAGCAAATCCACATCCTCCGAGGTATTGATAAGATAATCCATCAGATCAGCATAGTTGCATACGTAAGTTTGTTTTGGATAGTGAAACACCTCCAAAACCATCAGTTTACGAAGCAAACATTCTGTCTCGTCATAGATTTCAATGCGTGGGATCTGTACTTCGTTTACTTCAAACCATGGCAACCATTTTCGACGTTTTCTCTTCACCATACTTATGTCAAGCAAGCATAGTCCTTCGCTGCCTTTAAATCTCAGTCCTGATTCATTCAACTTTGTTGCACTTGGTAAATTAAGTATCTCTCCACTTGGTAAATTTAATGTCTCTTTGTTTGGCTGCACTAGTGGCTGTACTTCCAATACAACAGCACGTCTTAGAAAGTCAGTAAAATGTTTAGCTTGTGGTTGCTCTGAAAACAACCAATTGAACATCTTCATACTTTGAAAAAAATTAAGAGAAAGAGTAAAGAATGAAGGATTTCCTCGTCCGCTAGGGAAGGCTAATGAGTATAAATCGTTAAGAACAAAGTATGGAAGCTGGTTTTCGAGTAATAGTAGGTCTAGCATTATATAAGTTTTCAGTTGTGATTTGTCTAGCAAAAAGTCTTCAGGGCCAAGCTCAAAATTCCTCACCAGAAGTTCAATGATGAAGACTGCATCGTATAGAATTATTGATACGTACTTTGAACTTGAGAACTTGGAGGATACTGAATAGTGATCACGAATGCGTTTTTCTTGATTCTTGATATAAGTCTCGAATTCCTCCAATTTTTGTACACTTACTCGTTCACCAAATTTCGTCCAATATCTTCTTTTTTGTTCTTCCATACCCATCAATTCTTGTCTACTATAGTGAAGAGGACCTATTGAAATTAACTTGGGTGTAAAAGCTTCTTCATTTATATTGCGAATAAATTGAGGAACCCTATATATACAACAATCCGATGCCGGTTCCAGAATTTCCTCCGAATTGTTTTCCCGATCAATGTCAATTGACCACTGGCCAGATTGATGCTCATTCTTTCCCATCTCCAAGTTCCAAGTTTTGATACTGAACAAATAACTATAATTATTAGCTAATAACATAAATTGATCGATTTTTTTTAGGTCAAGTGGATGTGTTGATCGAATTGAAAAAGAAAATAGATTGATTTAGAAACCCAATAGAATTATACTACTTTTATTCATTCTAATTCATAGATCGAGTAACATTATTATGCAAACACCGTTAATTCACATACATCATGGGATCATAGTCATATCGGTGTACAATTTTCTAGACTATTATAGCTTGGAGTTGATAAATTTTTATTATAAAGATTATGAGTAGAAAATATTTATAACTGTAAGATATACATATACATGTATTCAAAGATTATATAATTAATGTTCAAGCACACCAATTAATGATTGTTCAAGCACGCCAATTAATCTATAATAAAATGAACTCATGACTAGTTTCCAAGAGAAGGAAAGAATAAAACATAAAAATGAATCGATATTATCAAGTGTTCGGAGAACCTGGATATTTTGGCCGGAAAGACCGATAAAAGCTGTCTGCTTGAAAGCACAAACAGAGTTCCTTCTCCGATATGGCACCTTCAATTCACTGTGTCTGTGTGATAATGGTTCTCTGCTTCGACTTTCACTGACCACTGTATATATAAATATACAAAATTTGGTCCCTTCAATATTTGTGTGTGTTTCTTGGATTTGTGTGGTATTGATTATATGATCTTGTGATGTATAAAGATTATTATAAATGAATTGTCGAGATTTGTTTCCTTCTTATATGAATCTTTAATATATTTTATCTGAACTGATCCGAAGTCCACTTTGTCTAATTCCTTTCGTGTTGCTTTGGAATTATTTTTTTCTTTTTACTTTTCCTTTATTTTGTGCTTTTGTCCCTGAAAATTTATATCTGTTATTTTTCTCTTTCTACTTTTATATATATGTCTTTTAAATTTGATTTATTTTTGTCAGGTTCATGACAGAAAAAAAATGTGGAAGATTCCAAAACCAAAACAATATCACCTCTTTGTCCCACTTCTAATCCTTTAACAAAGAGCGGTGTTATTGGGATACCCTGTCAATCTATTTATACCCTACTTTTTTAATTATGTAGTATTCTTTTATTTCCTTTATCAAAATTACTTAAAAAGACATAATTTTAAGAAAATAATCTTCTACAAAATAAATTTATTAAAACCCCACATCCTTTTTCAAAAAAAAAAAGAGTGTTGCTATTGGCACTGGTCTATTTATGTCTCACTTTTTGTAAATTTTGATTTAATTAAATAAAATTAAATATATTTATTAATTTTTTATAATTTATTTCCAAAACTACCATTTTTACTTATTTTTCAAAATTAATACACGTCATCTCCGATCTCTCTATCTCTAATCTATGTATACGTCTCTCTCTCTCTCTCTCTCACACCTCCATTGGATGATTTATTTTTTCTTATTATTAATTTTTTTTGAGTTTTTTTTTTGTTCTTCTTCTTATTTCATGGTAGAAAAGAAAAGAAAAAATAACATGTTGATTCAACACAACAATAGCTTGATATCATTCTAAAAAAAGTAAACTTCAAACTTACTTCTAGATAATGAATTGTTTCCAGATGTGCTTGATATCATTCTCAGACAATTTTTGTAGATGCTTAATATCATTGTTTGACAATTCATACAAATGCATTATGTCATTCTCAGACAATTCTTCCAGATATTTGATATCATTCTCAAATAATTCTTTCATATCTTTCTTGGGCTCTTCCATAATATTTTGTATGTGTATACGAAGAAAATTTTAGAGTTTAAGAGTTAATAATTTTTTTTTTTGAGAAACGGATTACTGGTTTTTTTATTTGGAAAAGGAATGTGGGAGTTTTTAATAGATTTACTTTGTATAAGATTTTTTTTCCTTAAATTTTATATCATTTTAAGTAATTTTGATAAAGGAAAAAAAATAATACTGCATAATTAAAAAAAGTGGGGCATAAATAGACCGGTAAGAATGTGCCAATAGCACCACTCTTTAACAATATTACTAATTTCTTCTTCCAAAAAAAAAACATTACTACTTTCTCCTTTGTTTAATTTAAAATTAAGATTTTATTTATTTTGTTTAGTTTTTGAATTGATTAACGTGCAGTTAATGCTTTTTTATAATTAGATTACGCTATTATAAAAAACCAGTCTCAATTTTTATTTTTATTTTAAAAAACACATCTCTCATTCTCTCCCAATTCTGAAATTTGTATTTTGTTTTATTAAAAAAAAAAAAAAAATTTGTATTTTGTAATAGTATAAAAAACAGGGGAAAATTAAATATGCCGTCAAGCATTAAGACTTCCATATACAAACAAGGTTTACAATTTTATACCAATATCATCTTAACCCTAAAATGCAACCAGAAATACCAATCTACATTGAAATTCAAATAACACCATCTAAGATGGCTTTTGTAGTAAGTAAAAAAAGTTCATTCATTCATGAAATAGGCTCAAAAAATAAATAGCACTTTTTGGAGGTGGTATTTCAACAATGTCACTGCTTTAATAACTTATGTTTAAAAGGCACCTATTATGGTGAACGGACAAAAATACCCCCAATTGTTGTTCCACATCAGCTTTCTTTTATTCAGTTTACAGTGACAAAGTTGTGAAGTAGAGAGAGAAAGTCCGGTTGAAACTCAGGCAATCACTTGAACGGTGACAGAGTGGCGCTATGCAGACGCATTCGGGGGTCGAGCTCCCCGCCGAGCTCGCGGTGATCGGAGCATTATGAAAAAGCTCGGAGCATTATGCAAAAAGCTCGGGCAGAGCAATTCATGAAAAAGCTCGGATGAAAAAGCTCGGATGAAAAAGCTCGGAGCTGATATGAAAAAGCTCGGATGAAAAAGCTCGGAGCTGTTATGAAAAAGCTCGGATGAAAAAGCTCGGGGCTTTTATGAAAAAGCTCGGGGCTTTTATGAAAAAGCTCGGAGCTTTTATGAAAACGCTCGGATGAAAAAGCTCGGAGCTTTTATGAAAAAGCTCGGGGCTTTTATGAAAAAGCTCGGGGCTTTTATGAAAAAGCTCGAATGAAAAAGCTCGGAGCTTTTATGAAAACGCTCGGATGAAAAAGCTCGAAGCTTTTATGAAAAAGCTCGGAAAAAGCTCGGGCAGAATAATTCATGAAAAATCTCGGGCAGTTCATGAAAAAGCTCGGAGCTTTTATGAAAAAGCTCGGAGCCTTATGCAAAAAGCTCGGGCAGGGCAATTCACGAAAAATCTCGGGCAGTTCATGAAAAAGCTCGGAGCTTTAATGAAAAAGCTCGGAGCTTTTATGAAAAAGCTCGGAGCCATATCCAAAAAGCTCGGGCAGGGCAATTCATGAAAAAACTCGGGCAGTTTAAGAAAAAGCTC
This sequence comes from Dipteronia sinensis, assembly GCA_033220585.1. NCBI lineage: Eukaryota > Viridiplantae > Streptophyta > Magnoliopsida > Sapindales > Sapindaceae > Dipteronia > Dipteronia sinensis. Next base: position 156,400 of record JANJYJ010000587.1, read on the forward strand.
GGAAAAAGCTATGAAAAAGCTCGAAGACTTATTAAAAATGTTTGGAGATTCAAAATTGACAAAACTAATATCTTTGAAAAAAGCTCGGACAACAATTTAAAAGGCTCGGATAGTTTTACAAAAGGCTCAGACACAGTGTTAAAAGTCTTGGACCCAGATCTTCATCATCTTATACATAAATTTTACCAACTCAATTTTCAGACAAGTTTATTGTAGAGAGAGAGAGAGATGAGTTACTGAGTTCATTGTTTGAAGCGTGGAGATAGAAGTACAAACAGAATAAAAAATTGATTATTTAAGGGCAATTTTGGTAGTTCACCATAATAGGTGCCTTTTAAACATAACTTATTAAAGCAGTGACGTTGGTGCAACACACCTCCAAAAAAGTGACATTTATCACCATTTCCACTTCATGAAATATCTCAGGTTCGAGTCGCATCTATGATATATAAAAAAAAAATCAAAACTCAAATTGGAGACATAATCGTGTTAAATACAAAGAAAACAATGAAATTAAATATGTCATCAAGCTTTAAGACTTCCATCTATATTAAAAACTTCAAGATTTACAATTTGATACCAATCACATTGAACCCTAAAATGCAACAAAAGTACCAATCCAAATCTAAACTCAAATTGGGGTCACAGCCGTGTTAATACAACACAACACCTTCAAAACATTTAGAAATCCAAAAAAAGAAGAAGGCCAAAACACCCCATGAATGAATCTAAACTGCATCACGAACCTTGTAAGAATTAGGTGTTACTGACTTCAAACACAAGCCTGGAAACAAGTTATCGAGTTGTCTCTGCACATTCTTCGGTCTCTTCTTGGGTCTTGCCGTCGGTTTCGACCCAGTAATGGCTAGTATATCAGCCTCAATTTCCTCTTTAGTAAGAGCAATCGAGAAGCTTGATCTCTTCCTCTTCTCTGTCGTCTTCTCTGCATCAAACGCTAACCCTATCCCTAACTGAGCAGATTCATGAGACGGCAGCTGAGCCTTGACCGGTGCGCTTGCACTTGCATGATCTTGATCTTTTCTTAACGACCTCAGGTTCCAAGGCTTGATCTGATTTGAAGAATCTCCGCCATCGGATGCAACTAGGGTTTGGGTTTGAACCTATGACGTTGAATCCACGTTCGACACTGCATGCTCCTGATCATCAACCTTGCTCTCCTTTATACGGAACTTGATCTTAAGCTTTGGTTTAGGATGACCCGATGCCGCTGATGATTCTTTCTTCTCCGATGACTCCACCTCCGCGACACCATTTTGAGGAACTTTTGATTGATTATCTTCTTCTTGAGATGGTATTGGTTTCTGGGTGGTGCTACATTTCATGAAGTTGGGGATGGAAGAGTTGTCGTGGAAAGGCTATGAATCTGATGGCAATGAAACTTTGGACGCCATTGTTGCCATTGTTGTTAAGTCTTTTTCTGAAAAACACATTTGATCAAAGGGGTTTTTTTTTAGTATGTTTAATTTAATATAAGAAGTTGATGAATTTGTATAGACTTCAAATTCTACTCTCAAAAGGGTTTTTATTTCTGTATTTGATTTTGACCCACAATAATAATAATAATAATAATAATAATAATAATAATAATAATAATAATAATAATGAGAAATTAACCAAATGAAATTTGTCAAATTCAATTCTAACCGGGTTGTGGTAAAATTTTGTTTTTAACCAATCTTGCTTGTAAAAAGATTATGTTGCCCTTAATGAATTACATGTCATACATATTACATGATGAATTGAAAACATATTACATGGCAAACTATCATGTAATGTTCATCAGAAACCCAGAAATTGAATAAATATATTACATGATGAACTATAAAATATTATATGGCTGACTATCATGCAACGTTCATTGAAAACCAAATATTTTTAGAAAACTTTAAAATTGATTTTGAAAACCACGACATAATCGAAAATTGTACCAAAACCAATGAAATATACACCAATACAAACAATTGTTAGCAATTTAAAGCATTAAAAACTCACCGTATCGTTTAAGGAGTGAAAAGAAAGAGATTTTGGAGATAGAAAGTGAAGAGAGAAAGAAAGAGAAGAAAAAAAAAAACCTTAGGGGTATTTTTGTCACTTTTAGGTTAGTTTTGAATAGTTTTGAAAGTTTTGGTTGAATATGGTTTTATTTTAAAAACAAGGTTAAAAGTGAATTGCGATTTTAAAAATATGTTAGATTTATCTATTTCGTCTAATAATAAATATATCAAAATAATAATAATAATAATAATAATAATAATAATAATTTTTGAAAGAATAATAATAATATTAATAAATTTTAAAAAAATGGATATTAATAATGATAATTATAATAATAATGTATAGTATAGAATTATAATAATATTAATAAATTTTTTAAAAATGGATATTAATAATGATAATTATAATAATAATGTATAGTATAGAACAATAATATATCTAATAATAATATTATTATTATATTGGTAATAAATTTTAATAATACTAACAATAATAATAATAATAATTTTTAAAATAATATAATTTCAAATTAATATTAAATTTTAAATTAATAATACATTAAATGAATATTATATAAATTTAATTATACTAAAACAAAAATAAATGTTATTCAAATAATATAAATCTAAAAATTATATAAGATAAAGGGATTTTTGCAAAAATGCCATATTTGGGAGCCTAAATTGCAAATATACCCCATGTTGTCAAAAACCTGCAAAAATGCCACAAACTTCCAAAAATACCCCCACTTAAATAATAACCACCACATTTATTACCATTATTACTTTTTACCGACTAATGATACAAAAATAAAAGAAAAGAAGTAAACTATACTTTGTTTGAATAAGTTAAATGAGATGGAACTCTTCTAATTTTTTTTTTTTCATTTTGGATACATACAAGTATTGAAGAAATTTATATAAAGTGGTGACAAGGTGAGTTTTTGAAAAAAAAAAAATTACTATTTCCTTTCATCACAATCCATATATTGATAGAAATAATATGTGTAGGTTTTTTTTAGGTTAATTTCACTACAAGAAAAATGGGCTATATGGATGAAATTTATTCGTCCCAATAAAACGTCTATTGGGACTCAATAACATATTCGTCCCTAAAAATTTCAAACATAAAGAAACTTTTAGGGACGAAAAACAGTGAAGAATCGGAAGTGTTCAGAGTTGCCACGGTCTCACCGTCGATCCAAACCGCGGCGCGATCTGAGGTCAAACCAAGGCAAAGTACTGTTGGGGATCCGTTGCCGAACCAGAACGTGACACGGAGGCCGCGACACAGGTCAACTCTACCTTCCAGCAGCTTACGGAACAAGTTTCCACCAGGTCCAGATGTCCAGCAAGCGAGGCGACTTCCTAAGGCGACCAAATTACTTGCCTCGACAACTCGCCTCGACCTCTGCAGTGGGGCACCGCTATCTAAGTGCCACTGTTTACCTAGACCGTGGCGCTGCTATTTACTTAGACCGCGGCGGAGACCGCAGCACTCTGACGCACATATATAAAACTATCGATGTTGGCCCCCGACCACGACACACCTATTTCCCAGACCGCGGCAGGTCGTTTTTGGGCGAAATTTGGAGGGCATACTCGTTTTTTCATGCCCTATTTCGTGCCCTATCTCTCCCACTCTATATAAACCCCTTTATGCCTCATTTTTGCATAATCCTTCTCTTCCCATTCTCTCTCAACTTCATCTTCTTCAATTCCTAAAGAGAGAGAGAGGCTTCCAAGCTTCCATGGAGGTTTTCCTCCATGGAGAGCTTTCCATATCCATTTCTACCCATCACCCACCACATTTGAGAGTTGATTGCAGAGATTAGAAGTGGTCTTTGGACCAATTTCGAGCCATGCAAGGGATGAAGCTCTTGGAGGATTCTTCAAGCGTTTGGGTTCGTTTTATCTCATCTTTGTATTTCATATTTTCCATATGTGTAATCCTCATTTGGGAAATATTGTAAACTTATATTTGTGCTCAATATATGTATTGTTGTTTTATATCCATTTGAGTTGTGATTTATTCTTGATATTATTGAGTAATCTCATATCTTGAAATACATTATATGGATGATTTGAATTTTTATGGATTACGATTGTACCTCAAAGGATGACCAATCCGGGTATAACCGGAATCACGTAGCTCCTAAGAATAGATGGAACTTGTTTTATGCATGATCGTGCTAGAATAGGTTTTGGCTATATATATGTTCACATGCTTAATGGTAGAGATTAGAGGCACAATTACTCTAGCCATGATCTTTGGGGAGTAATTAGTGTTTAGAACTCTTAGTTGAGATGAGAGGCACAATTACTCTAGCCATGACCTTTGGGGAGTGATTTGTGTCTCGAATCTCTCAATAGAGTGAACAAGCCCTTAACTTAGATTGAATGTGCTTAATGTTACCAATACATGCACTTATGTATGGTGAGCTTATGCCCTTGTGTGATCATATCCTACATCTCTTATATCCACCCTTTTATTTGTCACTTTAATCACCATTCTCACCTCTCCATATTCCCATTATTTTATTGCATTCTCCACATTTCTCTTGCACGCACCACACCGCATTATGCACACACCGTACACACACCATTCTCATCACATCCACATTCTATTTACATTGCTTTTTATAAAGGCTAGAACTAGATCTGGTTGGCGGATAACACCTCCCTGCGGAACGATACCCTCGCTTACCGCTTTACTAGTCTTTTGCTAGTTTAGAGCACATTGCGTAGGAACTTTAGTATAGATATCTTTTGATATTTGTAATTTGGAAACGACACAAAAAGCGAGCTATCAGGAAACAATTTGTCCCAATATAATGTGTATTGGGACGAAATAAATTATTGTCTATTGGGACGAAAATTATTTGTCCCTAAAAGTTTGACATGTTTTTTTTGAAAAAAAAAAAAGAAATTGTGGACTTGTGGACTTATTAAGACAAACATAATATTTGTTGCGGATAATGATTTATCGAGATTATATTTTTCTTTTTTTATCATCATTTTTTTTTTAGTTTTTCTTAAGAGACATATTAATAATTAAATTTGTTTCACTTTTTTATATTAATTATTACGGATTAATTCAAAACATTATGAAAAATAATATATATATATATATATATTAATTCCATGTACGATTAATGATAGACCCTTTGATCTGACAGTATATGTTTTTAAAAAATAGTTTAATTGTACATCACTTCTTAGTAGAGCTGGCATGTACCTCCCTTCCACATAAGTGGTGAGAGATTCAAATCTCACCATGCGCATTTTGCAAACTTGTGTGGGGAGTTTTCTTCCCGGATTATGGGAAGCAGTTATCTCCTATTGTAGGAGTAGATATCTGCGCTGCACATATATTATTTAATCTCGGCAGATCCTAGCAGTCATATTGTAATATTTCAAAAAAATATAGTTTAATTAAATCCTACAATTTAATTTACAATAAAAATTTAATAACATACAGAGGTTATATATAAATAGTATGCTTTAATTGACAAATTCGAATCATTAACAAAGTGGATAAGCTTTGCTTCAATTTCTGGTGGGTTGATTGGGTTCTAAACAAACCTGGTTTTTTTAAATATTATTTAAAGGGATGAAAATGTAAATTTCGTCCCTACAGGTTATCAAAAGGGACGAAAAATTTCATCCTTATATACTATCAAAAGGAATAAATCAAAAATTGTCCCTATAGGTAGTCTTTAGGGACGAATTTCAATTTTCGTCCCAAAGAAGTTATTGCGACCCACCTGAGGCGACATAATTTGGGACGAATATTTTTCGTCCCAATAGGTCTATAAGGACGATTATTTGGCTAGTGGAACGAAAAAAAATCATCTTAATAGGTCTATAAGGACAATTATTTTGGCTATTGGGACGAAAAAAATTCGTCCCAATAACCCTTTTTTGTAGTGTTTGTAAACGTTCTTCGGGTTAAGGATGACCCGATATCGGGTCACACATAACCCGATATCGGGTCACACATGACCTAAAGAACAATTTCAATGATGACCCGATGTCGGGTCACAATTGATCCGAAGAACAATTTTTGAGCTTTAGGTATGGGGCAACCCAAAGCCCTGAAATTGTTCTTCGGGTCATGGGTATACCGAGTCACAATTGACCCGAAGAACAAGACCAATTTATATATGTATATATTATTTTACACTCCTTATGTTTGATGTAGTAAAGTTTTTTTGTTCTTTAGGATGGGTTTTAGGGATGGCAGGGCAACTGACAACTGATTGAGGAGTTGGGGGAAATATATTATTAAAGGTAGTTTAGTCTTTTAGGGGCAATTTTGCAAGGAAAAAACTAATTATGAGGGTAGGTTTGCAATTCAGCCCCTCAAATAAGGCATTTTTGCTAAAATCCCTAAGATAAATATAATACTAAAAAAATGTTAAATATTATAGATATTTGTTACATCATACAAGCCGGAATGATAATTTATGTAATAAAAATATCAATCATATATTAATTATTATTTTTAAAAATACAATAAATATATATTTTTATTCTAAAAATATATCAATTTTATTAGTTAATAAAATATTAAAAAACAAAAATCACTTACCAAATATTGTATCACTTAATACAGTCTAATTGAAATATCACCAAACACAGAATTGTATAAAAATAATACAGTCCAATGCAATACAATTCAATCCAATCTAGTACAATACAATCTACTACAATACAATATAAATACAGTGTGTCAAACGAGCCCTTATGATATTATTAATGGATAGTTAATTATAAAAATAAATTATTTTCTTTAGTATTATTTTTTTTTCTATTTTTCAAACCCTTGATTTTCGTGTACCTTGAATTTAAATCTAATGGCTAGTTTTCACTTTCCTACTATACTCAGTTTTCCTTTAAAACAAAAAAAAATATATACATATTATGTACAGTAGCATTAAGCCATTACCCAAGAAGAACTCTTCATGTAGTGAATTAATTAGAAATTTCAATGTGATATTTAATGGATATGAGGTACAGAAACAAATAGGAAAATATCTTCCATATTAATATAAAACTCAAAAAATATTAGGGTCTGTCCTGTAAGCGTTTTTCAGTGACTTTTTTCGAAAATAAAAATGAAAATGAAAACAGTGTTTTTTTTTTGTTTTTCGAATTCTGAAAACGCGTCTGGTAGCATATACAAGAAACTGTATCCTAAAATTGAAAACAGTAAAAACGCGTCTGGTAGCTTCACTGAAAGCTGAATTCTGAAAATGAAAACAGTAAAAACACTTCTGGTAGAATAACTGAAAAATATCAAAAATTATAATTTTTCTTATATTTTTTCTATTGCAATTTTTAATTTGAATAAAAGGGAGTCAATAATTCATCTCAAATAATTATCAAATAACTCATAATTTAAAAATTGTTGTAAAAATAAAGAGAAAAATATAATAATAAATCAGAGAAGAAAATTGATTCACCGAATACATATATATATATATATATATATATTTATATATAATTTGAATAAAAGTGAGTCACCAGAACATTACACATGAAATTCAGTAAACTGGAGTTAATTTAACAAAATCTGGAGTTAAACGTGCTACCAGTAAACTCATATCTCCACATTTAACAAACATACCAACAAGACTAGTTCCTACAAACTGATTAACACTAACTTCACTCTTGTTAATCAATGCATGGTATCTTCTTCCCAGTTCAAGACATCTTTCATTGCTACAAAATTTTAAAACACCAATCACAAAACGCCTATCTAGTAAACTCCCTGAAGAAGAATATGTAGGGGCATCATTAGTACACACATTGTCACTGCAATCATCATGAGAAGTACCATTACCTGTAAAATAACCATTTTTAACCACACCCTTTTCAACATCAATCACATATCTAGCGTAGTTAATTGGAATCAATTGTTGAAACACCAATTCGTTTAGGACTTCTATCGAACAGTGTATATACAACTTTTGAAGGAATAGGTTCACTAGCCATAGATGTCATTGGGAGGCTGAAATTTTTAAGCTTGAATGGGTCTTTTACACTGGAAGTGGAAGGAAAGGAAATTAAAAAGCTGGTATTCAAACAAAGTTCAGTAAAATTTCAAGGAAAATAAATTTTTAATTTCGCTGAATGACTAATAAGTGGACTCGGCGAAGAAGAAGAAGAAGAAGAAGAAGAAGCCGATCGGAGGCGAATAAGAAGAAGAAGAAGCCGATCGGCGGCGAAGAAGAAGAAGAAGAATCCGATTGGCGGCGAAAAGGCGAAGAAGAAGCGGATCGGCGAAGAAGAAGAAGAAACCGATCGGCGGCGAAGAAGAAGAAGAAAAGGAGTCTGGAAGAAGATGAAGAAGAATAGTGACGGGAAGATGGAGAAAAGTAAGAAAAAAATGATTTTTTTTATAAAAAAACAATAAGTGAAAAAAAAAACAAAAGGGAAAAACGAAAAACAACTTTCAAATGTTTTTCAAATTTTTCACTTTTAACACTAATTGTGTTTTTCAAATTTTTTTTGTTTTTCGAAAATAAAATGAAAAACGGTTAAATGAACGCGAATTCGAAATCGTTTTTGGAAAAAAAAAACGAAAAAAAAAACAGCTGCAGGACGGGACCTTAAGGATTTGATCAAAAAACCAATCTCAATTAATAATAAAACAATTTTAAGTCAAAAATTATTATTAAAATGCTTATGGAAATACAATCATCAAATGCAAAAAGTCAAATCATGAAAACAAAAAACACACAGACACGGTTGAATATTATAAATATAAGTTATTCCTTATTTAGGTACAGACTTAATAGAACAAACGGTTTGTATCACAGTAAGAATAAGGAGAACAATTGCAGCAACAGTTGCAGTGCCTATCCAAAGATTAGTGAAATATACGCTTCTCAAGGTGGCCTTCAAATGGTTCCATCGATTGTTATAATGATTTTTCATATGCTCGGCGATTCCATAATAACAAGAATGACTTGGTGTGATGCGTGAGCAAATTACATTGAACATCTTCGCTGTTGCTTCATTGTCCCCCACGCAATTGCCAATGATCCCTTTCTCGGCAAGCAAATCCACATCCTTCCCGGTATCGATAAGATAATCCATCAGATCAGCATAGTTGCATACGTAGGTTTCTGTTGGATAGTGAAACACCTCCAAGGCCATCAGGTTTCGAAACAAACATTCTGTGTCGTCATAGATTTCGATGAATGGGATTTCTACTTCAGTTTCATCGAACCATGTCAACGGTATGAGACTTTTTCTCTTCCCCAATTTTATGTCAAGCAAGCATTTTCCTTTGGCACCCTTAAATTTCAGTCCTGACTCATTCAACTTTGTTGCATTCGGTAAATCGGATATCTCTCCATGTGTGTCCTTCTTTGTTGCACTTGGTAAATCAGATGTCTCTCCAGTTGGTGGCGTCTGCACTGTTGGTTGTACTTGCAGTACTACAGCGCGTCTCAGAAAATCAGTAAAATGTTTAACTTGCGGCTGATCTGAAAACGTCCAATTGAACATCCCCATAGCGCTAAAAAAATTGAGACAGAGAGTAAAAAATGAAGGGTATCCATCTATGGTGGGAAGGGCTGAAAACGAATATAAGTGGTTAAGAACATAATATGGAATCTGATTTTCAAGTAATAGTAGGTCTAACATTATATAAGTTTTCAGTTGTGATTTCTCTAGCAAAAAGTCATCAACGCCAAGATGGTTCTTCACGAAGAGTTCAATGATGAAGACGGCATCGTTTAGAATCATTGTTACATAGTCAGAACTCTGTAGTGTACAGGACACTGAATAGTGATCACGAATATGTTGTTCTTGATCACTGATATAAGTCTTGAATTCCCCCAATTTCCGTATACCTACTCGTTCACCAAATTTCAACTGATATCTTCGTTTCTGTTTCTCCATACCCATCAATTCTTCTCTACAATGGTAATGAAGAGGGCCAATCGAAATCAACCTGGGATTATAGGCTTCTTCATTTACTTTGCGAAGAAATTGAGGAACCCTATATATACAACAATCTGCCTTAGGTTCCAAAATTTCCTCCAACTTGTTTATGTCAACTGAAAATTGATTCTCATGATTTCCCATCTCCAAGTTCCTAGTTTTGATTGCCAACAAATAACTATCAGTAATTCAAAAATAATAATAATAACATAAATCAAATCTTTTTTTTAGTTCTGATATATATGACCACGTAGTGGTTTAAATAAATAAAATAATACAAGGTAATTATGCAAACACAGTAAAATCACTCATTTTCATGTGATCTTATTCATATTTATGTACAAATATGTAAGATACATCATACATTTGAAGATTAATATGTATAGCACACCAATAAATAAATAATTAAACGAACTAAATATGACTATCTTAAGGCTGTTCATGCACGAAAATGAAGTACTACAAATACATTCCAATATTAATTAATTAATGTTCATTCACACTAATAATAAACTAACTAATATATTACACCTTAGATATGTTTCTTCAAGCAATAAAATCAATTACATACAATGAAATAAAATAAACCCATGCCTGATTTTTTTTAAGTTTCAACTATAATTAGCTGCACCAAAATTTTAGAAAGAAAGAACATAAACAAAATATAATAAACTAATTAAGAGTATTAGAGAACCTGAATATTGTGTTTGCAAAGCACCAGAGTTCCTCCTTGGCTATGGCACCTCTCTCACTCTGTGATAATGTCTTTTGCTAGCTATTTGCCTTTCACTGAACACTGTATAAATAAACAAACGTTGCCCCTTCAATACTCGATCTCTTTTAATTTCTTATTGGCTTTACGCTATATATATGAAGCGTTTTATGGAATTTTGTGGTCTTGAATCTTGATAACTTGTGATATGATCAGTTGCTAGAAGTTCTTCATGTTCACTTTATTATAAGCAACCAATCACAATAAAATTTATATATGCTTAGAGTAAAGAGATTGTGTGAAAAAAGATAAAAGGATTTGATACGGTTTTTTTAAGTCATTTTTCCCCTCCCCAAATTTTAAATTTATATGTCAATAAAAAAAAAGTTAAAGAAAATGCTTGTAATAAAATTAAAATTAAAATAAAAGAGTAAATGTTATATATGATTCTGTGCTATATCTGAATTCATGAACTCATGATCTCAAGTCCACTTAGTCTAATTCCTTTCGTGTTGCTTTTATTTATTATTATTTTTTTCTCTTTTTACTATTCCTTTCTTTTGTCTTCGTTTTTGCTTTGTTCCTAACAATACTCTATTATTTTTCTGTAGCTTGTCTACTTTTCTATCTCTATTAATTTTGATATATCTTTGTCAGGTTCCTGGCAGAAAAAAAAAATCCCAAAACCAAAACAAGATCATATCTTGTCCTACTTCTAATCCTTTAACAACACTTTTCTCTTCTTCTTCTTTTTTTAATTTTAACATAAGAAATTTTTTTGAACTTTTTACTTTATTAGCGTGTAGTACATATTTGTTTTGTTTAATTTTTATCAAGTGCCAGTAAAACTAAGCTCTAAATATATATGTTCAATAAAAACTTAAATTAGAAAAAGATTCAAATCCTTTTAGCACTAAATAAATCATTAGCGCATTAGACAAGTAAAAGATTCATTATTAATATTCAACTCCTAATCTTAACCAAGAAACTTATCGATTTCTAGATCTTTCAAAACTTAAAGTTGTCAACTTTTTATTTTTAATATTATATAATGAATAAAAAACGTCCATGATATATATATATATATATATATATATATATATATATTTATATATATAAAAGACCTATAGCTAGTACTATTGATGAAACAAGAATGGAATGTTATAGTTATTTTAAAATTATTATGTTTTTATAATAACAATTGTATATATGTTGAAAGATTTCTCAAGTTCACAAGTTGAGTTTGGATTTGATAAATGTTTATGTATATATTATTGATCAGATGGCATGGATTTATGGTAGATTATGGACAGGTGGCAGAAAATTGTTAATTTATCCTTTGTATACTGCCCGTTTTCGATGAATCCGTAACAAGCATTGTCCATCGTCCATTTAAATCAAACAAGATTTATGCACTTGTACAGTTGTATTGATCTGCATATAAGATTATGTTTTGTAATGTGTGAAAAAAAAAATAACGTTTTAATTTTTGTTGATTGGTTTATTGAGTTATTGCAAGATCTTTTTGAAATAATTTCTGGGATTTCACCTAAAAGCTTGTTTGGAGAAAACTCTAAGGACTTTAATGAATTCATAGGAGTCGTTTGTTTTTTCCACTTAAAACTTAATGGGTCTGAATCATAATTATAAAGTTGTTTTGTTTTTTTAAGTGGTCAAACAATTTAAAAATACCAAAAAACAACTTAAAATAAAAAGTAAAAAATCATGATTTTTCACTTAATTTAAAATAACTGAATTGCACTAAATGTAATCCAAAATCTTTTCTTCCGATAATATCCTTCATATATAACATATTTCTAATTTCATCATAATTATATAGGGTTCAAAAATTAAATGGATAATTTAATCCGGAGCATTTGTAGTGATAAGCCTAAACAATGAGACGTGGCACTGGCAGTCTGGCACAAGCTGAGTTCGCGTATAATAATGCAGTTCACACTGCTACTGGTAAATCCCCTTTTGCTTTGGTGTATCTGCAGCCTTCTAAGCATGAGTTAGACCTAGCTCGTCTTCCCAAAGTTGCTGGAACAAGTGTTGCTGCCGAGAGCATGGCTGAACAGGTTCGTGTCGTTCAGGCTGAGGTGAAAGCCCGATTGGAAGAGAAGAATGCGAAGTATAAAACCACAGCGGATGTCAAGAGGCATGAGAAATTGTTTGCTGAGGGTGATCAAGTTATGGTGTTTCTGCGTAAGGAAAGGTTCCCAGTTGGCTCCTATAACAAGTTGAAGCCACGGAAGTATGGGCCATACAAGGTGATCAAGAAGATCGATGATAACGCCTACGTGATAGACTTGTCTGTCGATATGAACATCTATAGTACTTTCAATGTAGCTGATCTTTATGAGTTTTGTGACGATGTTCCACTTTATCCAAATTATAACTCGATTTCGAGTTCTTCGTAGGTGGAAGGGACTGATGTAGGACAATTGGCTTTGAAGTTTGAAGAAGAGTTGGATAGAAAATTGGGTAAAAGAGTTGGTCCGAAGAAACGGGCATAACTTTTAGCTCGGTTGTCCGATTGCCTCTTATAATATGTTTTCATAAAGGGTTTTCAGTGCTCCATATTGTCCCTACCCGGGCTCCCCGGTTGAGGTCGTTTTCATCCTCAAATTCGATGTTTTAGATAGGCTGTCGGGTGATTGAAGTTTTATTGTTTTTTTTCTTTTTTTAATTGTTATTTGTTTAGGAAATGTCTATTTTGGTCTCTTACTTAAGTTAGGGTTTCCAGAGACTATTTAAGCTCTTGATTATATGTTTTAGGGTTATCTTTTCATTGAATCTTAATAAAATTTAGTTATTTTCCTAGTGGATTTCGGTTTATGTGTTCTTAGAGTTTACGTTGGTAATCTCTTATACTTCCGTTTTGCGTCAATTTTGGAAAAAAAAAATATGAGCTACAAATTCCACAAATTAAGGAGAATGATTGGACAGAGCTTTTGATTCGAAACGTGATGGCTCTAGAGCAGTGCCACTCTCCAAAGGAAACTCACGTAGGCAATTACATTGCTTTCATGGATTTCCTCATCAATACCGAAAAGGATGCGGAGAAGATACCGAGATAGCGAAGATGTTCAACGGTTTTTGCGTACAAACATCATCATCTTCTTCTTGTTACTATGACATGGCCGAGGGTCTGAAACAACACTACAAGAGTACGTATCATCAAACCAAAGCGACCTTGAAAAGGGTATATTTCAACGATCCTTGGAAAGGAACTGGAACTGTTGTGGGAATTATACTCCTGGTGCTCACTACTGTGCAAACCATACATTCTATTATACTTTTTGTGTGAATTAATTAGAGAAGCTCTACTTTGTTTATATTAAATGTTCAATTGTCTTTGTGTTTAGTTTACTATAATATATGTAATTTTTCGCATTTGATGCTGGTATAATATCTATGTATTTTAATGATAATTTTCAGTTCAAAATGCTACTCCTCGTTCTAATATATATAGTATAATGTATATAGAATATATGCTATACGAGTGTACAGCACGGTCTTAAAATGTATTTTGTATGACTGTCAATTGAGATTCTGTATGAAAATTTTCAGAACAGTCTTGAAACGGACTTTTGCTGTATATCCTTAGATACATAGAATGAGTGTCAATTGAAAATATAATCAAGTTCACATAAAGTCATAGATAAAAACATAAAAGTAATTAAAATGAAATGAGTACTATCAGAAAAAACCTGAATATTTTTTTGCCGGAAAGAAAGAGATCTGTAGTAATTGAAATCACCACACATATTAGTATGTTCAGTACATAAGTGACCAGAGTAATATGTTCATTGACCGTACTCTTTAATTTGTTAACATTAGACACTTAGAATTTAGAAATAATAGAATGTTCAATGGTGCCGCAGCTCTCCCAAGTCTAAAATTTGTATTTACAAGTACTGTTATTTTAATTTTGGAATTATGATGGGTGTTAGAAAGTAAAAATAAACCCAAATCCTACTCCAATAATAAAACACACAAAAACATACATGCCAATCAAAAGCAGCTTACCAGAAATCCCGGTGATTATCCTCATAGTTGGTGTATTGGGTCATGGGGTTCATCATCGGCAGAGGCCTCGACCGGAAAAAACAATTATTGGGCCGCAGCATATAAGGAGGCATCGGTGTTGGATGCATAGGTGGTAGATAATATGGACCTGGGGCAAGGACATGGCCGCAGGGGCAGGGGCAGGGGGAGGGGTAACAAATCCATGCCAGTTAGTCATGCCTGGACCTGGAAATTTGCTGCTCGCATTACTCCACCATCTGCGTTACTTAATGTCTTTACCTCTTTAATCCTGTTTAAGCTTAGGCTGTTGGTGGGTAAAGGAACATCACAACCATGATCATGATCACGATCATCATCAGAAGCAGAACCAGCGCCATTAGTTGGTCAGTTTTCTGTTTCGAGCTGCTAGAAATTAGTGCGTGTATTATGTTAGCCTTTGCTCAAATAAATCAATTGAAGGTAAAACTAATGTAAGTAATAGTATATGTAGTGTAGAGTGTAGACACACTTGTTAGTAAATCAAATGTTAATGCAACAGTACATGTATGCATAGCATCCAATTGGCAATGAACTGGTAGAAACTAGAAAGGCAGCTCCACTATATTCCACAACCACTAGTGCAAGTTCCTCAACAAGTAAATCATTGATAGACAAGTACAATGAGTAGATTATGAACAAATATTGATCACAAAACAAACTCTCTTAAGAGAAACGAGCAAACAATTATATTTTGATACAATTGTGAATTTGTATATACTGAAAACCAGTGACCCTCAATCAAATTGAACATGTAACTAACCCAATTTATCAGTAAACGGAACTGTAATTATACACGATCGATAACATCAAAGGGGGCAAAAAAATTCACCAGATTCTCTTTCTCATAGGCAGTTTCAAGTGCTGCAAACATATGTAATAGTGTAGTTTTAAACATTCAGTTATACAAGCAGTATAATACTTACAAAGATGAAGCCTCCATATATCCAGCTGAGCCTGTCTCTCTCTAGCTTGGAAGCAACGACTGTTCACTTGTTCATGGATGTATCAAGTTTGCAAATTTGCAACATGCTGAGGATTGGTAGCAGTAATTAAGCACCGTTGCTAAATACAAATCAACCAACAATAATCCATGCTTCCATTGAACCAAATTGATTGTAATGACCTCTAAAAACAAGACTAGGAATTCAGATAATCAACCTACAGACTCCATCAAAATGATGAAAAACAAACGAAATCAAAACCATAAAAGAATTTGAACGGAGGCCACCACCAAAGTATTGAATACAATTGAGAATAAATTACGCACACTTATCCGAGATCTAGTGCAGACCCAATCCTTCTCAAGTCTCAATGTCGGTAACTGAGTGAGAAAACATCAAAGAGCAATTGAATTGGAGGTGACAGCTCAGACTGAAACTGAGAGACTCCACAAAAGAAATTGCTCACGTGCTGGTCACGTCCTCCTCAGACCTACTTACGTGTCATGACACGTCGGTAAAGGCCTAATGATGAGATCGGACACGTCAACGAAAATTATTGACGTGTGTGGACACGTCATCGACGTTTACGAACGTGTTAACACACATCCACGTTGGCCTTATCACGTGTCCTCCACATCAGTGCATTTGGGTTTCGTGTCCAGGCGCGTCAATGCGTTTTCTAATGATTTGGATATCCCCGATAAAACGGCACCGTTGGACATAGTTTCTTCCCAGCTTGTGGGTTTTGGGCCGGGCATTTGGATAAAAACAGATTCGGCCCAACTAAAATAAACCGTAGCACTTAGCAAACTTGGGCTTTTTTGTATACTTGAAAAGATAATTTGTATTTATATTCCTTCAAAAAATAATCATTTGTATTTATAATGTTTTTTTTTCCTTAAGTAGCTCAATTAATTACTAATATGCAATTTTAATTTAAAAATTTGCTACTATACAGGGTTTGTATAGTTATACGGTTACTTATTACTTTGGTCATTGGATTTCAATCCAAATTTCTATAAAAATCAAATATTTAAAAATTAAAAGATAATAACTTTATCTCATATTCATCATTGCAACTATACAGGATTATATATAGT
Source organism: Dipteronia sinensis (assembly GCA_033220585.1). Classification (NCBI taxonomy): domain Eukaryota; kingdom Viridiplantae; phylum Streptophyta; class Magnoliopsida; order Sapindales; family Sapindaceae; genus Dipteronia; species Dipteronia sinensis. The sequence goes on from JANJYJ010000587.1 coordinate 173,201, forward strand.
AGTTAAATCTTATAGGACAAAAAGAACAAAAAAGTTAAAAACGGGCATTTTTAATATCTCCAAACATATACAGACATACAATACAAGCATCAAATCCAAAAACACAACTAAACAATTCAATATATATTAACCTAATTAAGTAGACCACCTATAATACAGTTACTGCTGCTTTTGTTTGTTTTTGATAGCTTATTATTGTACTTGGATAATAGAGCAAATGGCTTGTATGGCAGTGAGAATCAAGAGTAAACTTGCAGCAACCGTTGCATTTCCTGTCCAAACATTGCTGAAATATAACCTTCTCAATGTGGCCTTGGTATAATGTGTTTTCATTTTCTCGGCGATTCCATAAAAGCAAGATTCACTTGGTGTGATGCGTGAGCAAAGTTTATTGAACATCTTGGCTATCGCTTCACTGTCGCCTACACAATTACCAATAATCCCTTTCTCAGCAAGCAAATCCACATCCTCCGCGGTATTGATAAGATAATCCATCAGATCAGCATAGTTGCATACGTAAGTTTGTTTTGGATAGTGAAACACCTCCAAAACCATCAGATTACGAAGCAAACATTCTGTCTCGTCATAGATTTCAATGCGTGGGATCTGTACTTCGTTTACTTCAAACCATGGCAACCATTTTCGACGTTTTCTCTTCACCATACTTATGTCAAGCAAGCATAGTCCTTCGCTGCCTTTAAATCTCAGTCCTGATTCATTCAACTTTGTTGCACTTGGTAAATTAAGTATCTCTCCACTTGGTAAATTTAATGTCTCTTTGTTTGGCTGCACTAGTGGTTGTACTTCCAATACAACAGCACGTCTTAGAAAGTCAGTAAAATGTTTAGCTTGTGGTTGCTCTGAAAACAACCAATTGAACATCTTCATACTTTGAAAAAAATTAAGAGAAAGAGTAAAGAATGAAGGATTTCCTCGTCCGCTAGGGAAGGCTAATGAGTATAAATCGTTAAGAACAAAGTATGGAAGCTGGTTTTCGAGTAATAGTAGGTCTAGCATTATATAAGTTTTCAGTTGTGATTTGTCTAGCAAAAAGTCTTCAGGGCCAAGCTCAAAATTCCTCACCAGAAGTTCAATGATGAAGACTGCATCGTATAGAATTATTGATACGTACTTTGAACTTGAGAACTTGGAGGATACTGAATAGTGATCACGAATGCGTTTTTCTTGATTCTTGATATAAGTCTCGAATTCCTCCAATTTTTGTACACTTACTCGTTCACCAAATTTCGTCCAATATCTTCTTTTTTGTTCTTCCATACCCATCAATTCTTGTCTACTATAGTGAAGAGGACCTATTGAAATTAACTTGGGTGTAAAAGCTTCTTCATTTATATTGCGAATAAATTGAGGAACCCTATATATACAACAATCCGATGCCGGTTCCAGAATTTCCTCCGAATTGTTTTCCCGATCAATGTCAATTGACCACTGGCCAGATTGATGCTCATTCTTTCCCATCTCCAAGTTCCAAGTTTTGATACTGAACAAATAACTATAATTATTAGCTAATAACATAAATTGATCGATTTTTTTAGGTCAAGTGGATGTGTTGATCGAATTGAAAAAGAAAATAGATTGATTTAGAAACCCAATAGAATTATACTACTTTTATTCATTCTAATTCATAGATCGAGTAACATTATTATGCAAACACCGTTAATTCACATACATCATGGGATCATAGTCATATCGGTGTACAATTTTCTAGACTATTATAGCTTGGAGTTGATAAATTTTTATTATAAAGATTATGAGTAGAAAATATTTATAACTGTAAGATATACATATACATGTATTCAAAGATTATATAATTAATGTTCAAGCACACCAATTAATGATTGTTCAAGCACGCCAATTAATCAGTTTCCAAGAGAAGGAAAGAATAAAACATAAAAATGAATCGATATTATCAAGTGTTCGGAGAACCTGGATATTTTGGCCGGAAAGACCGATAAAAGCTGTCTGCTTGAAAGCACAAACAGAGTTCCTTCTCCGATATGGCACCTTCAATTCACTGTGTCTGTGTGATAATGGTTCTCTGCTTCGACTTTCACTGACCACTGTATATATAAATATACAAAATTTGGTCCCTTCAATATTTGTGTGTGTTTCTTGGATTTGTGTGGTATTGATTATATGATCTTGTGATGTATAAAGATTATTATAAATGAATTGTCAAGATTTGTTTCCTTCTTATATGAATCTGTAATATATTTTATCTGAACTGATCCGAAGTCCACTTTGTCTAATTCCTTTCGTGTTGCTTTGGAATTATTTTTTTCTTTTTACTTTTCCTTTATTTTGTGCTTTTGTCCCTGAAAATTTATATCTGTTATTTTTCTCTTTCTACTTTTATATATATGTCTTTTAAATTTGATTTATTTTTGTCAGGTTCATGACAGAAAAAAAATGTGGAAGATTCCAAAACCAAAACAATATCACCTCTTTGTCCCACTTCTAATCCTTTAACAAAGAGCGGTGTTATTGGGACACCCTGTCAATCTATTTATACCCTACTTTTTTAATTATGTAGTATTCTTTTATTTTCTTTATCAAAATTACTTAAAAATACATAATTTTAAGAAAATAATCTTCTACAAAATAAATTTATTAAAACCCCACATCCTTTTTCAAAAAAAAAAAGAGTGTTGCTATTGGCACTGGTCTATTTATGTCTCACTTTTTTAAAATTTTGATTTAATTAAATAAAATTAAATATATTTATTAATTTTTTATAATTTATTTCCAAAACTACCATTTTTACTTATTTTTCAAAATTAATACACGTCATCTCCGATCTCTCTATCTCTAATCTATGTATACGTCTCTCTCTCTCTCTCACACCTCCATTGGATGATTTATTTTTTCTTATTATTAATTTTTTTTTTTGAGTTTTTTTTTGTTCTTCTTCTTATTTCATGGTAGAAAAGAAAAGAAAAAATAACATATTGATTCAACACAACGATAGCTTGATATCATTCTAAAAAAAAGTAAACTTCAAACTTACTTCCAGATAATGAATTGTTTCCAGATGTGCTTGATATCATTCTCAGACAATTTTTGTAGATGCTTAATATCATTGTTTGACAATTCATACAAATGCATTATGTCATTCTCAGACAATTCTTCCAGATATTTGATATCATTCTCAAATAATTCTTTCATATCTTTCTTGGGCTCTTCCATAATATTTTGTATGTGTATACGAAGAAAATTTTAGAGTTTAAGAGTTAATAATTTTTTTTTTCGAGAAACGGATTACTGGTTTTTTTGTTTGGAAAAGGAATGTGGGGGTTTTTAATAGATTTACTTTGTATAAGATTTTTTTTCCTTAAATTTTATATCATTTTAAGTAATTTTGATAAAGGAAAAAAAATAATACTGCATAATTAAAAAAGTGGGGTATAAATAGACCGGTAAGAATGTGCCAATAGCACCACTCTTTAACAATATTACTAATTTCTTCTTCCAAAAAAAAACATTACTACTTTCTCCTTTGTTTAATTTAAAATTAAGATTTTATTTATTTTGTTTAGTTTTTGAATTGATTAACGTGCAGTTAATGCTTTTTTATAATTAGATTACGCTATTATAAAAAACCAGTCTCAATTTTTATTTTTATTTTAAAAAACACATCTCTCATTCTCTCCCAATTCTGAAATTTGTATTTTGTTTTATTAAAAAAAAAAAATTTGTATTTTGTAATAGTATAAAAAACAGGGGAAAATTAAATATGCCGTCAAGCATTAAGACTTCCATATACAAACAAGGTTTACAATTTTATACCAATATCATCTTAACCCTAAAATGCAACCAGAAATACCAATCTACATTGAAATTCAAATAACACCATCTAAGATGGCTTTTGTAGTAAGTAAAAGGAGTTCATTCATTCATGAAATATCTCAGGTTCGAGTCGCATCTATGATATATATAAAAAAAAAAATCAAAACTCAAATTGGAGACATAATCGTGTCAAATACAAAGAAAACAATGAAATTAAATTTGTCATCAAGCTTTAAGACTTCCATCTATATTAAAAACTTCAAGATTTACAATTTGATACCAATCACATTGAACCCTAAAATGCAACAAAAGTACCAATCCAAATCTAAACTCAAATTGGGGTCACAGCCGTGTTAATACAACACAACACCTTCAAAACATTTAGAAATCCAAAAAAAAAGAAGGCCAAAACACCCCATGAATGAATCTAAACTGCATCACGAACCTTGTAAGAATTAGGTGTTACTGACTTCAAACACAAGCCTGGAAACAAGTTATCGAGTTGTCTCTGCACATTCTTCGGTCTCTTCTTGGGTCTTGCCGTCGGTTTCGACCCAGTAATGGCTAGTATATCAGCCTCAATTTCCTCTTTAGTAAGAGCAATCGAGAAGCTTGATCTCTTCCTCTTCTCTGTCGTCTTCTCTGCATCAAACGCTAACCCTATCCCTAACTGAGCAGATTCATGAGACGGCAGCTGAGCCTTGACCGGTGCGCTTGCACTTGCATGATCTTGATCTTTTCTTAACGACCTCAGGTTCCAAGGCTTGATCTGATTTGAAGAATCCCTGCCGTCGGATGCAACTAGGTTTGGGTTTGAACCTGTGACGTTGAATCCACGTTCGACACTGCATGCTCCTGATCATCAACCTTGCTCTCCTTTATACGGAACTTGATCTAAGCTTTGGTTTAGGATGACCCGTTGCCGCTGATGATTCTTTCTTCTCCGATGACTCCACCTCCGCGACACCATTTTGAGGAACTTTTGATTGATTATCTTCTTCTTGAGATGGTATTGGTTTCTGGGTGGTGCTACATTTCATGAAGTTGGGGATGGAAGAGTTGTCGTGGAAAGGCTGTGAATCTGATGGCAATGAAACTTTGGACCCCATTGTTACCATTGTTGTTGAGTCTTTTTCTGAAAAACACATTTGATCAAAGGGTTTTTTTTTAGTATGTTTAATTTAATATAAGAAGTTGATGAATTTGTATAGACTTCAAATTCTACTCTCAAAAGGGTTTCTATTTCTGTATTTGATTTTGACCCAAGACAGATGCTTGGTACGTACGTACAGTAATACTACTATATGAAGATGACACGTGTGGTGGTATATGCCCACCCATATACTTTATTATTTTTTTTAAGGCTAAACAAAACGAAACAAATTAATCATGACGGTTGTTCAGACAATTACAATAAAGTTACTTTATTTTTAGAGGAAATTGCAAGAAATAATCAAAATATTTATAGGTTTATTGTTTTTAGCCATAAATTTATATTTGATTATATTTATCACATTTTAACTTGAACAGACAGAATTGCCCTTCCTTTTGTTTTAATTACACCCACCAAAAAAAATTTCTCTCATTCGTCTCAAATCAAATATATCTCTCTCTCTCTCTGATAATTTCAAAATCAGATCTCTCTCTCTTTGGCTCTTTCTTTGGCAACTGTCGTCCGTCGATGCTGCCCCCTTTCTTGTCAACCTCGCCAACTGCAGTTACTATCCTCTCGAGCCCGTCAACGCCGATCTTCGCCTTGGCCATGGCCATTTTTCTCTCGTCGACGACGCCGCTTGGAGCGATCGTTCAAGCCCGTCAACGCTGCAACAAGTTATGTGTTCAAACAACAACACCGCAATAGGTTTTCAATTTTCAGGTGATTTCTTACAAAATATAACAATTAATCACTATTATCATTAAGAAAAAATAGGTTTTCTTAAAAAAAATTATATTATTGTGTTGGATTTGATTTGATTTCTATTTAAGAGAAATCGAATTGCTCGAACTGATGCGAAGACTGTGGTGGATGTTATCAATAGAGGTGTGGTTTTTCCTGCTGACATATGTGTCATTATAGTTGATATTTTGGGTTTTTTGTTTAATTTCCTATCTCAGTTTTTTTATTTTCCAGGAAAGTGAACTTGGGTTGAGTCTTGTCCTCCATCTGTGGAGCTTTTGGTCTTGGATGATTGTTTAGGCTAGTTAGTTTTTGTTTGTTTAATGAAATCTTCCTTTAAAAAAACATATATAGTAAATGAGGAGGTTTTTTTGTTATTGCCATTTGATTTGATTTTCTTGGACTTCTACAAAAGAAATTGAAAGTTAAGCAACCGGTTTCTTAAACCTGTGGCTTTTATTTCATGTTTCATATCATTAATTTCCTTATTAACAAACCAAGAATGCAACATATCTAAGTTGTTTTTACTGTTCTGTTTTAAATTCATTTGCTCGTTGTTGTTGTTGTTGTTATTGTTGTTGTTGTTGTTGTTCTCTTGTTGGGGATTTATTTGGTGACAGTTAATTGTGAAATATATGTATTTATTGTCAATGTTTGGCTGTTATGGTTTAGAAGAAACCGATTGCTTTATGGTGATGAGTTTCGATAGCCGAGCAGTTGTTAGGATTGTGCTAATGAGCTTGTTTTTTTAGTTATGTGGGTACTCTGGATAAAAGTGGTGCTGAGAGGGCTGGTACTAATTCAATTATGGCTTGGATAGCTTCATCTCTTGTTACTTCAAACTCTTAATTATCTTTTTTAAGTTTCAATTTTTAATTCTGATGTTTTGTGTTGATTTGATATAGTTTGAGCTATTTGAAGCTATAATAATGAAAAATATGTAATTGAGGGCTTGAATTTAAGTAAATTTAGTGAATATCTATGCATGATTTTTGTTTGATGCTTTACATTGTGTTTTTTAGCTTCATTTTGCTTAGAATTTTGTGGTTATGGTCTTTGATGTGCTTGATGTTGAGAAAGTAAAAAAAAAAAAATTTCTTTGTTCTAAGACTGCTCTGTATCATCTATGTTATTGTGACTTGTAGTTTGTATATTCATATACGTGCAAATTTTAGTGGATGTATCCTTGCACGTGATTTGAATGACTCACTTTCCCCAATCTAGAGTTTGGTTTATCCGATTCTAGTGGAGGTAATTTCACTTTTTGATTGTTTGGTATTTTCTATTATACTCAATAATTGTAAATGCTATTAGTGTTATACATCCGAATTATTATGCTTACTGGTTTTGTGATCTCCTACTAAGTCTTGGATTTTTCATTACCTGCAGATCCTCTTATGATCATGGGAAATGACTAAGGAGGGATATATGATTCATAAGAACTTGTTATTGTTAACTTGTACATGCCTCCAAACATATATATAATGTAATACCGAGTAATTTGTTATACCATACACACTCAAGCGTATATAATGTAATTTTGAGTAATTTATACTAAATATCGAAGTTCCTCTAACTTTTCTATTTTTATGTGATTACACCATATAGACGAGATTTGGAAAAACCACTTGTGTGTAACATGGAAATCAAATGATATGTAATTTAGAAATCAACTGGCATGAACTTGAAAATCAAATAGTATGTAACTTAGAAATCAATTGGGTTCATGCTAGTTGACTTTCAAATTACATGTTAGTTGTATTGAAATTTACATGCCAATTGGATTCCAAGTTACATATTAGGTCAATTACAAGTTACATGCCAAAAAAATTTCAAGTTACATGTCAGGTGAAGTTCAAATTACATGTCAGTTGAAAAGTTACATGCCAATTGGGTTCAAAGTTGCATGCTAGTTTTATTTCAAGTTACATACCATTTAAATTAAAAGTTACATGCCAATTAATTATCAAGTTACATGTCAATTGGGTTCAATGTTGCATGCTAGTTTTATTTCAAGTTACATGCCAATTAATTCCCAAGTTACATGTCAATTGGGTTCATTGTTGCATGCTAGTTTTATTTCAAGTTACATGCCAGTTAAATTGAAGTTACATGCCAATCAATTCCTAAGTTACATGTCAATTGGGTTCAAAGTTGCATGCTAGTTTTATTTCAAGTTACATGCCAGTTCAATTTCAAGTTACATGCCAGTTGAAAATGAAGTTACATGCTAGAAGTTACATGCCAATTGGTAATGAAATTACATGCCAGTTAATAAGTTACATGCCAGTTCATTTAATTACCATATTTGGAAGACTGATTTGAAAAAAAAAATCAGTGGTTTTACATGCTAGAAGTTACATGCCAGTTGGTAATGAAGTTACATGCCAGTTAATAATAAAGTTGAAAAACACTTGTACCCAAAATAAATTCCAGTAATGTCACATGCTAGAAGTTACATGCTAGAAGTTACATGCTAGTTAAATTTGAAGTTACATGCTAGTTAAATTTGAAGTTACATGTCAGTGCAATTTGAAGTTACATGCCAGTTATAATTCATTTTCACAGTTGAAAAACACTTGTACCCAAAACAAATTTCAATATTGTTACATGCTAGAAGTTATTTTTCACAGTTGAAAAACACTTGTACCCAAAACAAATTCCAATATTGTTACATGCTAGAAGTTACATGCTAGTTCAATTTGAAGTTACATGCTAGTTCAATTTAAAGTTACATGCCAGTTCAATTTGAAGTTATATGCCAATAGTATTACATGCCAGTGTCGGATAAAAGTTACATGTCATTTATATTGAAATTTATATACCAGACTCACTTTGCTTTTGATGTCTCTACACCATTCACCAAATCAAATCACTTCTTTAATCCGAATTATTACAAAAAAAATTGCTTCTTCACATAATCATATACTACAATGTGTATATACATTATTACAGTGAACCAGTTTACATAATCAATTTTTTGCCATTTGCTAACAAGGTTTCTTGCAATTCAATTTTACATGTATCAACATAATAAAAACAAAATACTTATATAAGTCAATTGTTGGCAATCAAGCAAGGCAATGTTGGCATATCAGTTGACTTATTGGCTATCTCCACAATCGGTCTCATAAAACCCTCTCCATATACATCTCTACAGTCTACAAATATCCAATACAAGAGAAGCTATATGTATCTAAAACTAATTCAAGTATAAAACAAAATGATTTATATCAAACATTCATAGTCTTGTGTTGTCTGTTTGCAGCACATTTTATATGTATCAAACGTACATGCCATGAGAATTTCAAGTTACATGTTAGTTTTATTGCAATTTACATGCTAATTGATTTCCAAGTTACATGTCAGTCACAAAATCTCAATTCTTGTTTTATTTTTAAACATAAAGATTACAATAAGAAAAATCCTTGTTGGCCAACATCACTAGCCAATCTAGACAAATAGAGCTCCAAAACATTGAGCTAACCAAAACAACTGCAAATTTGGATGCAGCATGTGCTATACTGTTTCTAGCTCCAGGAATATGAACAAGTTTTACATCGCAAAAGTTATGCAACAACAAAACAATATCATGTATAATATTGTCTATATTACCATTTGAGAACCCAACTTTATTATACAAATTTACAACCCCCAAAGCATCTGATTATATACACAAAGGAAGTAGCCACTATTTGACAGCCATAGCAAACCCCGAAAATGGCCTTTGCTTCTGCTATCTCTACTGAGACCAATCCCTGAAAAACCATAGTAGCTACCTCAACCACGATCCCATGCTCATTATTGAACATAATTCCAGCATCATACTTACTAGACCCTGCATCAACCTTGAGTTTGAAGCAACCATGAGATGAAGCTGTCCATGCCTTAATTGAATTAGTACCTGCCCTTTCAACACCACCTTCATTCAGAATACCCCAAGTTCAACAATTATACGATTAATTTTTTTAATCCAAACTAAGTATCCATTTTCATTGTCTTAGATACAAATTAATCTGGGTTTAATTTCAATTTTCTTTTCTCATGCCCTATTACACTTATTCATTAACTAATCTTCTTCCCCATCACTATACTAACGTCAAACTATAAATTTCAAATCAATAATAGGTACAAACAATAAATCTAATTCAATACCCAATTTGTTTTAACTACGTACCCTGATTAACAATACCCAAAATTTAAAATACATCAAAGTATCAAACTATGAAATACCAATAAATTAAAAACAATTTGTAAAAGTGATTAACTATTGTATTAGGTAATAGCTCACCTGAAGATCGAAAAGTGGTTTGCCGTTTGAACAAAGAATCGGTCATGGCGTTGACGGGCTCCAAGCGAAGTCGGCAACGAGAGAAAATGGCCAAGGCGAAGCGCTATGTTGATGGGCTTGGGAGGAAGGTCGCTGCAGGTGGCAGCGTTGACGGGCAAGTGACCGTTTCTGATGGATTTCAAGCAATAAGGCTTCGATGGTCTCTTTTTCTTTTTCTTCTCCTCGTTCTTTCTCTCCCTCTCTCTCTCTAGTTCTGCCAGAAACCCTAACAACAACAAAAACCTTTTTCTTTCTTCTTTTCTAATCTCAATTAATTCAGGGGCAATTTTGTTTGAAATATGTCAAAAGTGATGAAAACAATAAAAAATATTTTTATGGCTAAAAATAATAAAACTATAATTTTTTTGGTTTATTATGAATTCACCCCTTATTTTTAATAGACAATTATGAAAAAGAATTATTTTTTGTTTGTTTTTAACTATCCACACCATTGTATTTGTTAATACATTTTAATTTTATGTAAAACAATGGATAGTGTAATAGCTAATACAAATGTGGGAGATTGTATTATCAAGAACAAAGGAGAGAGAAGTATATAACATAATAAAAATTCTAATAAATATATTAAAATAATAATAAAAATAACAACAACAACAATAATATATCAACATAATAAAAATAATAATAAATATATCAAAAATAATAATAATAACAATAATAATAAATATATATATATATATATCAACATAATAAAAATAATAATAAATATATCAAAATAATAATAACAATAATAATGGTACTAATAATAATAATAATAATAATAATGAGAAATTAACCAAATGAAATTTTTCAAATTCAATTTTAACCGGGTTGTGGTAAAATTTCATTTTTAACCAATCTTGCTTGTAAAAAGATTATGTTGCCCTTAATGAATTACATGTCATACATATTACATGATGAATTGAAAACATATTACATGGCAAACTATCATATAATGTTCATCAGAAACCCGGAAATTGAATAAATATATTACATGATGAACTATAAAATATTATATGGCTGACTATCATGCAACGTTCATCGAAAACCAAATATTTTTAGAAAACTTTAAAATTGATTTTGAAAACCACGACATAATCAAAAATTGTATCAAAATCAATGAAATATACACCAATACAAACAATTGTTAGCAATTTAAAGCATTAAAAACACACCGTATCGTTTAAAGAGTGAAGAGAAAGAGATTTTGGAGATAGAAAGTGAAGAGAGAAAGAAAGAGAAGAAAAAAAAACCTTAGGGGTATTTTCGTCACTTTTAGGTTAGTTTTGAATAGTTTTGAAAGTTTTAGTTGAATATGGTTTTATTTTAAAAACAAGGTTAAAAGTGAATTGCGATTTTAAAAATAGGTTAGATTTATCTATGTCGTCTAATAATAAATATATCAAAATAATAATAATAATAATAATAATAATAATAATTTTTTAAAGAATAATAATAATATTAATAAATTTTAAAAAAAATGGATATTAATAATGATAATTATAATAATAATAATTTTTGAAAGAATAATAATAATAGTAATAAATTAAAAAAATGGATATTAATAATGATAATTATAATAATAATGTATAGTATAGGACAATAATATATCTAATAATATTATTATTATATTGGTAATAAATTTTAATAATACTAACAATAATAATAATAATAATTTTTAAAATAATATAATTTTATTTTAATATTAAATTTTAAATTAATAATACATTAAATGAATATTATATAAATTTAATTATACGAAATCAAAAATAAATGTTATTCAAATAATATAAATCTAAAAATTATATAAGATAAAGGGATTTTAGCAAAAATGCCATATTTGGGGGCCTAAATTGCAAATATACCCCATGTTGTCAAAAACTTGCAAAAATGCCCCAAACTTCCAAAAATACCCCCACTTAAATAATAACCACCACATTTATTACCATTATTACTTTTTACCAACTAATGATACAAAAATAAAAGAAAAGAAGTAAACTATACTTTGTTTGAATAAGTTAAATGAGATGGAACTCTTCGAATTTTTTTTTTCCTTTTGGATGCATACAAGTGTTGAAGAAATTTTTATAAAGTGGTGACAAGGTGAGTTTATGAAAAAAAATTACCATTTCCTTTCAGCACAATCCATATATTGATAGAAATAATATGTGTAGGTTTTTTTTAGGTTAATTTCACTACAAGAAAATTGGGCTATAGGGATGAAATTTATTCGTCCCAATAGAACGTCTATTGGGACGCAATAACATATTCGTCCCTAAAAATTTCAAACCTAAAGAAACTTTTAGGGACAGAAAAATTGGTCTCAATAGAACTTCTATTGGGACGAAACAAATTATCCGTCTCTAAAAATGACAAACCCGACAAGACTTTTAGGGACGAAAATATTTGTCCCAATAGAATGTCTATTGGGACGAAAAAAATTATTTGTCCCTAAAAAATGCAAAAATAACTAGACTTTTAGAGGGGGGATGATCGGACGATAAATGTACCTAACGATAAATGTACATATTTGAGGTCCACAGTTCCTAGCTTTTGTTCTCGTTTTCGAGCTTATTTTTTTATGTAAGTGTTTGTTGAGCCTTGTGTAGGTACATATTCCCTACAAAAAGGTTTTGAGCTTCAAAGATCAGATTGGGAGCAAAAATGAGCGAAAACAGTGAAGAATAGAAAGTGTTCAGAGTTGCCACGGTCTCACCGTCGATCCAAACCGCGGCGCGATCTGAGCTCAAACCAAGGCAAAGTACCGTTGGGGATCCGTCGCCGAACCAGAACGTGACACGGAGGCCGAGGCACAGGTCAACTCTACCTTCCAGCAGCTTACGGACCAAGTTTCCACCAGGTCCAGAAGTCCAGCAAGCGAGGAGACTTCCTAAGGCGACCAAATTACTTGCCTAGACAACTCGCCTCGACCTCTGCAGTGGGGCGCCGCTATCTAGGTGTCGTTGTCTACCTAGACCGCAGCGCCGCTGTCTACTTAGACCGCTGCGGAGACCGCAGCACTCTGACGCACATATATATAAAACTGTCGTTGTCGGCCCTCGACCGCGACACACCTGTTTCCCAGACCGCGGCAAGTCATTTTTGGGCGAAATTCGGAGGGTAAACTCATCTTTTCATGCCCCATTTCGTGCCATATCTCTCCCATACTATATAAACCCCTTTATGCCTCATTTTTACAGAATCCTTCTCTTCTCATTCTCTCCCAACTTCATCTTCTTCAATTCCTAAAGAGAGAGAGAGAGAGAGAGAGAGAGGCTTCCAAGATTCCATGGAGGTTTTCCTCCATGGAAAACTTTTCATATCCATTTTTACCCATCACCCACCACATTTGAGAGTTGATTGTAGAGATTAGGAGTGGTCTTTGGACCAATTTCGAGTCAATCAAGGGATGGAGCTCTTGGAGGATTCTTCAAGGGTTTGGTTTCGTTTTATCTCATCTTTGTATTTCATGTTTTCCATATGTGTAATCCCTATTTGGGAAATATTGTAAACTTATATTTGTGCTCAATATATGTATTGTTGTTTTATATCCATTTGAGTTGTGATTTATTCTTGATATTATTGAGTAATCTCATATCTTGAAATACATTGTATGGATGATTTGAGTGTTTGTGGATTACGGTTGTACCTCAAAGGGTGACCAATCCGGGTATAACCAGAATCACTTAGCTCCTAAGAATAGATGAAACTTATTTTATGCATGATCATGCTAGAAATATATTGTATGGATGATTTGAGTGTTTGTGGATTACGGTTGTACCTCAAAGGATGACCAATCCGGGTATAACCGGAATCACTTAGCTCATAAGAATAGATGGAACTTGTTTTATGCATGATCGTGCTAGAATAGGTTTTGGCTATATATATATATATATATATATATATATATGTTCACATGCTTAATGGTAGAGATTAGAGGCACAATTACTCTAGCAATGATCTTTGAGGAGTAATTAGTGTTTAGAACCCTTAGTTGAGATAAAAGGCACAATTACTCTAGCCATGACCTTTGGGGAGTGATTTGTGTCTCGAATCTCTCAATAGAGTGAACAAGCCCTTAACTTGGATTGAATGTGCTTAATGTTACCAATACATGCACTTATGTATGGTGAGCTTATGCCCTTGTGTGATCATATCCTACATCTCTCCTATCCACCATTTTATTTGTCACTTTAATCACCATTCTCATCTCTCCATATTCCCTTTATTTTATTGTATTCTCCACATTTCTCTTGCACGCACCACACCGCATTATGCACACACCGCACACACACCATTCTCATCACATCCACATTCTATTTACATTGCTTTCTATAAACTCTAGAACTAGATCCGGTTGACGGATAACACCTCCCTGCGGAACGATACCCTCGCTTACAACTTTACTAGTCTTTTGCTAGTTTAGAGCACATTGCGTAGAAACTTTAGTATAGATATCTTTTGATATTCGCAATTTGGAAACGACACAAAAGCGAGCTATCAGGAAACAATTTGTCCCAATATAATGTGTATTGGGAGGAAATAAATTATTGTCTATTGGGACGAAAATTATTTGTCCCTAAAAGTTTGACATGGTTTTTTTGAAAAAAAAAAAAAGAAATTGTAGACTTGGGGACTTATTAAGACAAACATAATATTTGTTGCTAATAATGATTTATCGGGATTATATTTTTCTTTTTTTATCATCATTTTTTTTAGTTTTTCCTAAGAGACATATTAATAATTAAATTTGTTTCACTTTTTTATATTAATTACTACAGATTAATTCAAAACATTATGAAAAATAATATATATATATATATATATTAATTCCATGTACGATTAACGATAGACCCTTTGATCTGACAATATATGTTTTTTAAAAATAGTGTAATTGCATATCACTTCTTAGTAGAGCTGACAGTGCACCTCCCTTCCACATAAGTGGTGAGGGATTCAAATCTCACCATGCGCATTTTGCACACTTGTGTGGGGAGTTTTTTTCCCGGATTATGGGAAGTAGTTATCTCCTATTATAGGAGTAGATATCTGCGCTGCACATATATTATTTAATCTCAGCAGATCCTAGCAGTCCTATTGTAATATTTCAAAAAATATATAGTTTAATTAAATCCTACAATTTAATTTATAATAAAAATTTAATAACATATAGAGGTTATATATAAATAGTATGCTTTAATTGACAAATTCGAATTATTAACAAAGTAGATAAGCTTTTCTTCAATTTCTGGTGGGTTGATTGGGTTCTAAACAAACCTGGTTTTTTTTTTGTTATTTTGTTTTTCAAATTTCGTCCCTATAGATATTTTGTGGGGACGAAATATTATTTAAAGGGATGAAAATGTAAATTTCGTCCCTACAGGTTATCAAAAGGGATGAAAAATTTCATCTTTATATATTATCAAAAGGGATAAATCAAAAATCGTCCCTATAGGTAGTCTTTAGAGACGAATTTCAATTTTCGTTCCAAAGAAGTTATTGCGACCCACCTGAGGCGACGTAATTTGGGACGAATATTTTTCGTCCCAATAGGACTATAGGGACGATTATTTGGCTAGTGGAACGAAAAAAATTCATCTTAATAGGTCTATAGGGACAATTATTTTGGCTATTGGGAAGAAAAAAATTCGTCCCAATAGCCCTTTTTTTGTAGTGTTTGTAAATGTTCTTCGGGTTAAGGATGACCCGATATCGGGTCACACATGACCTAAAGAACAATTTCAATGATGACCCGATGTCGGGTCACAATTGATCCGAAGAACAATTTTTGAGCTTTAGGTATGGGGCAACTCAAAGCCGTGAAATTGTTCTTCAGGGTCATGGGTATACTGAGTCACAATTGACCCGAAAAACAGGAACAATTTTAAAAAAAAAACAATTTATATATTTATATATTATTTAACACTCCTTACGTTTGATGTAGTAAAGTTTTTTTGGTCTTCAGGATGGGTTTTAGGGATGGCAGGGCAACTGACAACTGATTGAGGAATTGGGGGAAATATATTATTAAAGGTAGTTTAGTCTTTTAGGGGCAATTTTGCAAGGAAAAAACTAATTATGAGGGTAGGTTTGCAATTCATCCCCTCAAATAGGGCATTTTTGCTAAAATCCCTAAGATAAATATAATACTAAAAAAAATGTTAAATATTATAGATATTTGTTACATCATACAAGCCGGAATGATAATTTATGTAATAAAAATATCAATTATATATTAATTATTATTTTTAAAAATACAATAAATATATATTTTATAATATATTTTTTTATTCTAAAAATATATCAATTTTATTAGTTAATAAAATATCAAGAAACAAAAATCACTTACCAAATATTGTATCACTTAATACAGTCTAATTGAAATATTACCAAACACAGGATTGTATAAGAATAATGCAGTCCAATGTAATACAATTCAATCCAATCTAGTACAATACAATCTACTACAATACAATATAGTGTGTCAAACAAGCCCTTATGATATTATTAATGGATAGTATGAAAATAAATTATTTTCTTTAGTATTATTTTTTTTTCTATTTTCAAACCCTTGATTTTTGTGTACCTTGAATTTAAATCTAATGGCTAGTTTTCACTTCCCTACTATACTCAGTTTTCCTTTAAAACAAAAAAAATATATATACATATTATGTGCAGTAGCATTAAGCCATTACTGATGTGTAAAATCGTGTTATAAAATACTCACTCGCAAGTGCACGAATCGTGAAGATAAGCACAACGGCAAGTAATGTTCGTTCCCACGAGGAAAAGAGATTTATTAATTAAAACTAATTCTAATTAAAGTTAAATTAAAGCAATCAAAAGATTTGTTGATGATTTAATTAAACTAAAACTAGAATTAGTTTTAATTAATAAATCTCTTTTCCTCGTGGGAACGAACATTACTTGCCGTTGTGCTTATCTTCACGATTCGTGCACTTGCGAGTGAGTATTTTATAACACGATTTTACACATCAAGTTTTTGGCGCCGCTGCCGGGGAATAGTTGAATTTATTGATTAATTCTAGTTTTAGTTTTAGTCAATAGTTTTAGTTTAATTTTTTTTTAGTAGTCGTGTCATTAGTCAATAGTTTATTTTTATTTTTATTTAGATTTTGTTTTCTTTTTATTTCCTTTTTCTTTTCTTTCTTTCAGGTATAATGGATTTCTACCGGCAAAACACTTATGATGAGGAAAGTGAAACACTTCAGGGATTTGCTATGCAACTGGCGGCTTTAGTGCCACAAATGGAGAGATTGATAGTTTCAGAAAGAGCACAAGCCCGAGCAATGAATTCTTACAATCTGTGGCCTGTGCATGAACCTTTTGAACATTCCTACAATCCGTATCCTATCAATGAACCATATGGAAATTCCCACTGTCAGTGGTCGAGTTATGAACCATATGACAATACTTACAACCCGGATTGGAGGAATCATCAAAACTTCTCAAGGAGCTACAATGAAGTCCATACCTATGAGCAACCGATCTCACCGTCACTTGAACAGACAATGAAGCAATTCATATAGAATATGGATCAGAGATTGAATCAAAGTGAACAAGACACTAATGTGAGGTTTCAAAACATTGAAGCTTCGATAAGGAAGATACAGGTGAAAATTGGGCAATTGGATGAATCTTTTCAAAAAAAGGAGCCCGAAAAATTCCCAAACCAACCCGAGCAAGAAGATGTTGCTATCATCCCTTCTAATGGTGAGATTGTCGATACCATAGTGAGCCATGAATTTTCTAATGATTTTTCTAGTGTTGTAGATGAAGAAGTAGAAAAGGAGGAGATAGAAAAAAGTGAAGGAAGCGAAAGATGTCCCTTTCGAGGCACCGCTCATATACAAGGAACTCAAGCCTTATGTCCCTCCCATTACCTTTCCGAGCCGCCTACACAAAAGCAAATGGAATAAGTGGTTTTCTGAACTTATTTCATCACACTTTATATTGAACATTTACTTGCTTTTGCTTATTGTGTGTAGGAACATGCCGGCGCGTGAAAATTTTTTCCATGACTTGATCGCGCTCAAACGTAAATTTGAGACATTGGAATTTGGTTGAGTAGTCCTTGCACCCGTCTTGCCGAGACGTTAAATAAGGCGCTTGGTGGGAGGCAACCCACCTAGGTAATTTAGTTTCAATTGTTTTTAGTTTTTAGTTTTCGTTCTTTAGTTTTTGTGTGTTGAGTTCGTACATGCCATGCTTTTTATTTACTCTTTGTCCATGTTTTTAATGTCATATAAACATTGAGGACAATGTTTAGATTAGGTTTGGGGGTGTGAATTCGTGTTTATTTTTATATTTTATTTTTTTTGAGCCATTTGTTGAAAAACTGCGAAAAAGTGACCTGTTTTGAAAATTTTTGAGGCAAAAGGTTTGTTAAAACTGTATTCATTGGTGAGAAATAAATTTTTCTGTCCATGCTGGGTTCATCGTTTTTCGATACGAATCCAACGGTATAAAGAATGTAAAATTCTGGGCGGTGGTTTAAAAGTTATGATTGTTTCTTCGACCAAAGGTCATGGGCGATGCCCTGTTTTTAAAATTCTGAACGTGAATGTTTTTCGTCGTCTGTTTTCTCACTTTTCCAATTCGAATTTTGAAATATTTTATAAATGAAAAGTGTGATTTTTCATGTCTATTTTCTTGTGTTAAAATTTGGTTAACTTTTGTTGAGTATTTTGAGAGATATGCATTAAATACCAGGCGTACGTCAATTTCAAAAGTCACCAGTTTTTGAATTTTTGTCCTCCATGTTAAGATGATTCTTTTGTGTGCTTTAAGAGCCGTAATATATGCTTTATTCACTGAGTTTAAACTAACGTCTTGCCACTTAGAGTATTGCATTGCATTTTTCAAAATTTATGACATACTCTTGATATAATAGTGAATAGGATGCTTAGTTTGATTGCCATGATTAATAGTGGAGACTACCCTTGTGAGTTCACTAAGCCAAAAAGCGTTACATAAATATCATTATAGAGGGTTCTTTTGTTTCTATTCCTAAACACTCATTAGGTTCTTAGCATTAGAAATTGATCTCAATAGGTTATACATTGGATATTAAAGAACATTCATCATAAAAGATATCACATGTGGACTTTGCTCTTATTTTGGTTGAACCATTAGAAGTGATATAGGTAATGTGTGCTTGAACTACTTAAAAGGCCTTAAATATTTCCTACATTTATGTGTGTGCTCCATAGCCAATTTTGAAGCCAAACACTATAAGCCTTTTTCTTTCATCACTCACATTAACTTAACCCCAAATTAGCCATATTTTAGCCATACCTTATAGCTTGGGATCATATTGAGGTGATGAAGATGATTGAAGAGAGTTCGAAATGGGTGACTCGTGAAGTGCATGTACCAAGGAAAAAGCAAGAAGATCAAACACAAAGAAGGTGTTGGAAGAATTATGTAATTGATGTAAAATTCTCATTTAAAAAAAAGAAAAAAAAAGGGTTAAAAAAAAGATAAATGAATGAGATCATGAATTAAATGAAAATAAAAGGAATAGAGCTTTACAATGAAGTGATGTGAAAATCAAAGTCAACTCAAGGAGGAAGATAACCGAAAATTGTTCAAGAAGCCTAGATGCAAGTGGAATGAAGAATTCGAAGAAATTCGGCCGAGTATGAAGTTTGCCGAAGAATATCTCGATGTGATTCTAGGTTTGTTTGCTATCATTTTCCTGTTCTTTCTTAACCTACACCCAATGGCCCCGTTACAACCAAAGAAAAGACCTAATTGATCTTTTGGGAATGCTAGCTCGAGAGTAAAGGTAAACATGTGCTCTATCTTGTTCTTAATGTCTGATTCCGTTCATGAGATCCTTTGTATAAAAATCAAGCGTTCTTTCAATTATAAATTCATATGCGATAATATCTTGAAATTTCTTGTGCATAACTTCATTCGCATATGCTTGATGAGTGTATTTGCCTAGGTTCTGTGTGAAATTAAAGAGTGACATCTTGTGAGAATTAGAGTCAAGGCGAATTATATCTATGGCGTTTAACGAATGTGTTTTTGAAACTAGAGTGTCGTGAGTGTGGGCTTTTCATTAAAACCATGCATGCATTCAAATTTGTGGCATAATTTTAGTCTTTATTCAGTGGCTCTAGCATGCATTGGCTTTGAATGGTAAATGTGATTTTGCATCTTGATTATTTGGTTTTTCGCAGAAATTTATGTTTGTGGGTAGCATAGCTGTAAACCCTCAGGAGACAAAACTCCTCCTACTAGGGACACCTAGAGGTTTAAAGGCTTGTAGCATACGCTCAATGCTATTGTGTTCCCTACGAAAGTGGATTAATTTAAAATTTTTATTTTTAGATTTTTGTTTGTTTTTAGATTTTTGTTTGTTTTTAGTTTTTGTTTTTATTCTAGTTTTGCTCGAGGACTAGCAAAAGATAGGTTTGGGGGTATTTGATCTGTCTATTTCTATACATATTTTAGGTCCCGATTTTCTATTATTTGTGCTTTGTTCTTGGGTGAAATTAGGTATTTTATGTGTTTGTTGAGCATTTATAGGTCACATTCCATGAAAGAGGTGTTATAAGTTATTTTGAAGAAAAGGAGCAAAAAGCTGAATTTCGGCCAGTGCAGATCACCCAGATTTCGGGCCCTATATCTCTCTCCTCGGTTTGAATTGTGTGTCCTACCACCTATGGATGGAAATCCCCAGAAGTCTAGTTTTCGGCGCACTTTTCGGATCGCAATTCCAATATTCCTAGAAGAAGTTATGCCCATTTTAGTATCCGATGGTCAGATCAGTCATAATTCCGTAAATAGTGACGGGATTTATTTTGCAAGTTGTCGGAATGGGAAATATTACCTTCTTGGACATGAGTGTGAGTCTTGGAAAGCAAGTTGACACCTAATCCTTATCATCCTTCAATAAGTAATCAATTTGAGTGGATTAGGAAAGAATTAAATCCCAAAAAAGTAGAGTTCCAAAAGGGAACCGATTTCCTTGTTGTTTTAGGATTTGGCTTATCATCTAAAGCCTATTTAAACCCCTGTGAACCCTAATTTTGGGAGAGAGAAGCCAAGGGAGGTCCCAAGCCACCAAGGGGGCCGTCCCCCATCACTTCATCACCACACATCACCTCAAGACCCATCCATCCATTGTAGAAGAAGACAGAAGAAGAATTGGAGGAGCTCTTTGATGATCATATCGGGTTTTCTTTACTCAATCTCTTTTCTTTTCTTTTTCTATGATGTGTAACTAATCCCATAACTAGGGAATCAATGTGAACCTTTTGTGAATGCTCATGTTTGGATTAATTATTAATTTATCAACTTAATTCTTGATTTATTCATTATGCTTAATTGCTTAATCCTCATTAGTTTTAATATTTATTCACACCATAGACCAAGGGTGAATAACTATTTGGCATGATTTTAGGTTAAGACTATCTGAGAATTAGGGTTAGAGTATAGACCAAACCTAATCTTAATTAATGCTCTTTTGAATGAATGAATTTTATCTTTAGCATAGGCCAAGCAAAGTATAGAATTTGGTTCTTTATTCTTGTGCTTAAAGAGTTTCCGATCATTGTTCATACCATAAACCAAGGGTGAATAGTGGTTGGGAGCACGTGACTCATCTCATGACCATACGGTAATAGTCACATTAAAGACAAAGAATGAACCCTAGAATTGATTGAATATTGTTTACAAATTAATTCCATATATCGAGTGTTCATAATTGGGGATCATTGATAACCTAGTGCTTTCTACCTCTTGATCACAACCATATTCTTTTTAATTGTTTTCTTAGTTTAATTTAATTTAGTTTTAGTTTAATTAAATCATCAACAAATCTTTTGTTAATTTTAGTTTAACTTTAATTAGAATTAGTTTTTAATTATTAAATCTCTTTTCCTTGTGGAACGAACTTTCCTTGCCATTGTGCTAATCTTTACGATTCGTGCACTTGCGAGTATAGTTTTTAATAACACGATTTTACAGTTGATGGTGTAAAATCGTGTTATTAAAAACTATACTCGCAAGTGCACGAATCGTGAAGATTAGCACAATGGCAAGGAAAGTTCGTTCCCACAAGGAAAAGAGATTTAATAATTAAAAACTAATTCTAATTAAAGTTAAACTAAAATTAACAAAAGATTTGTTGATGATTTAATTAAACTAAAACTAAATTAAATTAAACTAAGAAAACAATTAAAAAGAATATGGTTGTGATCAAGAGGTAGAAAGCACTAGGTTATCAATGATCCCCAATTATGAACACTCGATATATGGAATTAATGTGTAAACAATATTCAATCAATTCTAGGGTTCATTCTTTGTCTTTAATGTGACTATTACCGTATGGTCATGGGATGAGTCACGAGCTCCCAACCACTATTCACCCTTGGTTTATGGTATGAACAATGATCGGAAACCCTTTAAGCACAAGAATAAAGAACCAAACTCTATACTTTGCTTGGCCTATGCTAAAGATAAAATTCATTCATTCAAAAGAGCATTAATTAAGATTAGGTTTGGTCTATACTCTAACCCTAATTCTCAGATAGTCTTAACCCTAAAATCATGCCAAATAGTTATTCACCCTTGGTCTATGGTGTGAATAAATATTAAAACTAATGAGGATTAAGCAATTAAGCATAATGAATAAATCAAGAATTAAGTTGATAAATTAATAATTAATCCAAACATGAGCATTCACAAAAGGTTCACATTGATTCCCTAGCTATGAGATTAGTTACACATCATAGAAAAAGAAAAGAAAAGAGATTGAGTAAAGAAAACCCTATATGATCATCAAAGAGCTCCTCCAATTCTTCTTCGTCTTCTTCTACAATGGATGGATGGGTCTTGAGGTGATGTGTGGTGATGAAGTGATGGGGGACGGCCCCCTTGGTGGCTTGGGACCTCCCTTGGCTTCTCTCTCCCGAAATTAGGGTTCACATGGGTTTAAATAGGCTTTAGATGATAAGCCAAGTCCTAAAACAACAAGGAAATCGGTTCCCTTTTGGAACTCTACTTTTTTGGGATTTAATTCTTTCCTAATCCACTCAAATTGATTACTTATTGAAGGATGATAAGGATTAGGTGTCAACTTGCTTTCCAAGACTCACACTCATGTCCAAGAAGGTAATATTTCTCATTCCGACAACTTGCAAAATAAATCCCGTCACTATTTACGGAATTATGACTGATCTGACCATCGGATACTAAAATGGGCATAACTTCTTCTAGGAATATTGGAATTGCGATCCGAAAAGTGTGCCGGAAACTAGACTTCTGGGGCTTTCCATACATAGGTGGTAGGACACACAATTCATACCGAGGAGAGAGATATAGGGCCCGAAATCTGGGTGATCTGCACTGGCCGAAATTCAGCTTTTTGCTCCTTTTCTTCAAAATAACTTCTAACACCTCTTTCATGGAATGTGGCCTATAAATGCTCAACAAACACATAAAATACCTAATTTCACCCAGGAACAAAGCACAAATAATAGGAAATCGGGACCTAAAATATGTATAGAAATAGACCGATCAATTACCCAAGAAGAACTCTTCCTGTAGTGAATTAATTAGAAATTTCAATGCGATATTTAATGGATATGAGGTACAGAAACAAATAGGAAAATATCTTCCATATTAATATAAAACTCAAAAAATATTAAGGATTTGATCAAAACCAATCTCAATTAATAATAAAACAATTTTAAGTCAAAAATTATTATTAAAATGCTTATGGAAATACAATCATCAAATGCAAAAAGACAAATCATGAAAACAAAAAACACACAGACACGGTTGAATATTATAAATATAAGTTATTCCTTATTTAGGTACAGACTTAATAGAACAAACGGTTTGTATCACAGTAAGAATAAGGAGAACAATTGCAGCAACAGTTGCAGTGCCTGTCCAAAGATTAGTGAAATATACGCTTCTCAAGGTGGCCTTCAAATGGTTCCATCGATTGTTATAATGATTTTTCATATGCTCGGCGATTCCATAATAACAAGAATGACTTGGTGTGATGCGTGAGCAAATTACATTGAACATCTTCGCTGTTGCTTCATTGTCCCCCACGCAATTGCCAATGATCCCTTTCTCGGCAAGCAAATCCACATCCTTCCCTGTATCGATAAGATAATCCATCAGATCAGCATAGTTGCATACGTAGGTTTCTGTTGGATAGTGAAACACCTCCAAGGCCATCAGGTTTCGAAACAAACATTCTGTGTCGTCATAGATTTCGATGAATGGGATTTCTACTTCAGTTTCATCGAACCATGTCAACGGTATGATACTTTTTCTCTTCCCCAATTTTATGTCAAGCAAGCATTTTCCTTTGGCACCCTTAAATTTCAGTCCTGACTCATTCAACTTTGTTGCATTCGGTAAATCGGATATCTCTCCATGTGTGTCCTTCTTTGTTGCACTTGGTAAATCAGATGTCTCTCCAGTTGGTGGCGCCTGCACTGTTGGTTGTACTTGCAGTACTACAGCGCGTCTCAGAAAATCAGTAAAATGTTTAACTTGCGGCTGATCTGAAAACGTCCAATTGAACATCCCCATAGCTCTAAAAAATTGAGACAGAGAGTAAAAAATGAAGGGTATCCATCTATGGTGGGAAGGGCTGAAAACGAATATAAGTGGTTAAGAACATAATATGGAATCTGATTTTCGAGTAATAGTAGGTCTAACATTATATAAGTTTTCAGTTGTGATTTCTCTAGCAAGAAGTCGTCAACGGCAAGATGGTTCTTCACGAAGAGTTCAATGATGAAGACGGCATCGTTTAGAATCATTGTTACATAGTCAGAACTCTGTAGTGTACAGGACACTGAATAGTGATCACGAATATGTTGTTCTTGATCACTGATATAAGTCTTGAATTCCCCCAATTTCCGTATACCCACTCGTTCACCAAATTTCAACTGATATCTTCGTTTCTGTTTCTCCATACCCATCAATTCTTCTCTACAATGGTAATGAAGAGGGCCAATCGAAATCAACCTGGGAGTATAGGCTTCTTCATTTACTTTACGAAGAAATTGAGGAACCCTATATATACAACAATCTGCCTTAGGTTCCAAAATTTCCTCCAACTTGTTAATGTCAACTGAAAATTGATTCTCATGATTTCCCATCTCCAAGTTCCTAGTTTTGATTGCCAACAAATAACTATCAGTAATTCAAAAATAATAATAATAACATAAATCAAAACTTTTTTTTAGTTCTGATATATATGACCACGTAGTGGTTTAAATAAATAAAATAATACAAGGTAATTATGCAAACACAGTAAAATCACTCATTTTCATGTGATCTTATTCACATTTATGTACAAATATGTAAGATACATCTTACATTTGAAGATTAATATGTTTAGCAAACCAATAATTAAACGAACTAAATATGACTATCTTAAGGCTGTTCATGCACGAAAATGAAGTACTATAAATACATTCCAATATTAATTAATTAATGTTCATGCACACTAATAATAAACTAACTAATATATTACACCTTAGATATGTTTCTTCAAGCAATAAAATCAACTACATACAATGAAATAAAATAAACCCATGCATGATTTTTTTTAAGTTTCAACTATAATTAGCTGCACCAAAATTTTAGAAAGAAAGAACATAAACAAAATATAATAAACTAATTAAGAGTATTAGAAAACCTGAATATTGTGTTTGCAAAGCACCAGAGTTCCTCCTTGGCTATGGCACCTCTCTCACTCTGTGATAATGTCTTTTGCTAGCTATTTGCCTTTCACTGAACACTGTATAAATAAACAAATGTGGCTCCTTCAATACTCGATCTCTTTTAATTTCTTATTGGCTTTACGCTATATATATGAAGCGTTTTATGGAATTTTGTGGTCTTGAATCTTGATAACTTGTGATATGATCAGTTGCTAGAAGTTCTTCATGTTCACTTTATTATAAGCAACCAATCACAATGAAATTTATATATGCTTAGAGTAAAGAGATTGTGTGAAAAAAGATAAAAGGATTTGACACGGGTTTTTTAAGTCATTTTATTCCTCTCCTCAAATTTTAAATTTATATTTCAATAAAAAAAAAGTTAAAGAAAATGCTTGTAATAAAATTAAATTAAAATAAAAGAGTAAATGTTATATATTATTATGTGCTATATCTGAATTCATGAACTCATGATCTCAAGTCCACTTTGTCTAATTCCTTTCGTGTTGCTTTTATTATTATTTTTTTTTTCTCTTTTTACAATTCCTTTCTTTTGTTATCTTTTTGCTTTTGTTCCTAACAATACTCTATTATTTTTCTGGAGCTTGTCTACTTTTCTATCTCTATTAATTTTGATATATCTTTGTCAGGTTCCTGGAAGAAAAAAAAATCCCAAAACCAAAACAATATCTTATCTTGTCCTACTTCTAATCCTTTAACAACACTACTTCTCTCTTCTTCTTCTTCTTTGTTTAATTTTAAAATAAGAATTTTTTTTTTAACTTTTTACTTTATTAGCGTGTAGTTTATATTTTTTTTGTTTAATTTTTATCAAGTACCAGTAAAACTAAGCTCTAAATATGTTCAATAAAAACTTAAATTAGAAAAAGATTCAAATCCTTTTAGCACTAAATAAATCATAAGCGCATTAAACAAGTAAAAGATTCATTACTAATATTCAACTCCTAATCTTAACATAAATGAGATGCTCTCTTAGACAACTATTTCAACGATGGAGATTGTAACGTTTTCAAGATGTGAGTGGAGATTCTAACGTTTTCAAAGTTTTTATCACTTTCAAAGATAAAAACAAAAATAAAATTATTAAGCTCCTCTTAAGTATTAAAAGTTGGGTAAGATGAGAGAGAGAGAGAGAGAGAGTTAGAGAGAGATTCTCCCAAAGCCCTGGCCGGAAGGTAAGGTATGAAAATGCAACTTCAGACTTTAGTGAGCGGAGGAGATCAGGATTCTATGGTCATGAGGAGAGAAGAGACTTTAGGATGAATTTGCACTCAGTTTTCGTGGATAACGTCAATCCAGTGGTAGATTCGAAACGGCTGTGGAGCATTTTCAAGCCATTCGGGAGGGTTAGAGACATTTATGTATCGTCCAAGAAAAATTCAAGGAAGAGCTGTTTCGCTTTCATTAGATTTGGAACTATGGAAAAAGCAAGCAAAGTGGAGAATATGACCAACAGAATGCACGTTTATGGATGATCGATCAGCTCGAAGGTGGCAAAGATTGGATGGAATATTAGGAGAAATTGTTCAACTAGAGGAGATAAGTCTGGTAGGCTAGTGCAGGAAGAAACCAAGGTGAACTGTGATCGGAAGAACCACAATCAAGGAAATATGTCTTTCGCGGAGGTGGTGAGTGGAGCAAGGATTAAGCCAAGGGACATCAATATCAAGAAGATAGAACAATGAAGTCGATGTCATGGAGAGTTCAGACTAATGTGGAGGTGTGGCTATCTAGATGCGCAGTCGATAATAGTATCCCTGATGTTAACAAGAGATTAAGCTCTAGAGGTTTTTCTTTTTCGAATTCGTTCCTAAGCGACAAGAGAATTCTATGGTCTTTGGAGACTGAATTCGAAAAGGAAGGATTCATACGGAATCGCTTTTTCTGGGATGATAGATTTGTGTCAATAGAACGATGGTCCAAAACGTTTAGTCCTTTCTCAAGACTAGCCTGGATTGAAGTGTTTGGTATACCTCTAGACTGCTGGTGCTCGGATTTTTTCAAGAAGCTGGGGAATTTGTTAGGTAGTTATCTCACTGCAGAGGAAGACACTTTTTCTAATATTAAAAGACTGGACAGAGGGAGGATGCTGGTTCAAATACCACTCGACCAAGCAATTTCGAAGGAGATAAAAGTGAAGGTAGGGAGATGGTGCTACGGTGGTCAAGATTTAGGAAGACAGAAATCCGGTGGACATCGATTGGGTAGGTCGATTTCTGGATTTAAATTTCAAAACTATAACACCGGGATTGAGCAACTTGCAGCACAAGGATAAATGTGAGGAGGTACGGCCTTCCCATACACTAGAGAGAGAGGGATTGAGAAGTGATAGAAAGACAGCAGGGAGGCTGGTGGCCATGTTAGAATCCAGAAACGGGACAACCAAAGAAGTGAATGGAGGGAAGCAAGACAAGCCTTACCTTTTCAAGAATGAAAGGCTAGAAAAGAGGTCATTGGGATTAGAAAACCTATGGACAAAGGTAAATGTTACAAGGTCCGTAAATCAAAGCTCAAACCTTGGTTTTTTCAAGATTTCCAAGATTTCCAAACAAAAGTAATCATAGAAAAGAACAAAAGTCAGGGGATTGCAAATGTCGAGGTGGAGGATTCCAATGACATCTCCTATGAATCTGAGAAGAGTAATAGGCCTTAATTCTGTAAGAAGAATGCTAAAAATGGTTGCTTTAAATAGTCAGCTGTTTGAGCTGCGTAACAAGCTCGAAGCCCCAAACAAAAACCAATAAAATAAATCCAACGAGAATGACTTAGAAGAGATTTTTGAGAGGGTGGTAAGCTGCGGGCTCGGGGTGTAAGAAGGGAAGGGGGATAACTCATTACAGAGAGACCCAATTGAAACCTCATCAGCCCCAAATGCCTATACCTTTGTAGGAAATAAAAGTCTTATAGAAAGTGGTATCTTTGAAACAGCAACCCAAACTCTTATGTGGGAAAGTTTCTAAACTTACATAGAACTAGAAGGCCAATCTCATCGGAAGATGAGGAAGTAGACAAGTTCAATCGGCTAGCCCTACAGATGGTTTTGTGGTGCTAATTCAGGTGAGAGGGCTAGAATAAAGTGTAGACAATAGAAAATAGAGCAAAGGTAACAACAGATGGAACACATGTAGGAGAGTGTGAACCATAAGGCGAAGAATAATATGACAAAGGAGTCAGGATTCGGTCATGGGCTCGACAAAATGGATCAACATAGGTCAGTCAAGAAGGTAGTTTGGAATCTAAGTGAGGGGATTGCAAAGGTTATTGAAAATGGTGTGGCCGTGGAAGTTGACTTAAGATCTAAGAACTCTACTGGAGAACAGTAGCTTTATCAGTAAGAAGGAGATAGTAGAGGCGAAGAAGTCTGGGACCTAGACAATGAGATTGCGAAGGTAATTGAGATGGGTGTGGCTATGGGCTTCAAATTTAACGACAACAAAGAGGAAATAGCAGAGATCATAGCTTCAAGAGAGGAAGAGGATTAAAATAGATAGGGCAGAGATGGAATGTTTATAATCCCTCTAGTGTGAGCTTCTGGGTTTCATTATTTCCATGTTAGCTTTGTCATGGAATGCAAGGGGTTTGGATTCTGGTGAGAAAAAGAGAATAGTAAGGAATTTGGTGGCCAAGTACAAGCTAATGTTGTTCTTCATTCAAGAAACCAAGTTGTCTTCTTTAAACAATAGTGTCTTCAATTCTTTGGGTGGGTCGGTGCTTCCAAAGGCATATGTATAGAGTCAGATGGTGCAGCGGGTGGTCTAATAACTTGTGAAATGAGGATTCCTTCTCGGTTAAGGTATGCATCTATGATAAAAGGTTTTTCAATCCAAGAACAACTAATGCAATGGTTGACAGTTTGGCTAAAAGGGCTGTCAACAGGGAAGGTGACTTTCTGTAGTGGTACTCATAAGTCCTGTTCTTTGTTCTGCTCATATGCATTTTGGTGTCATGTTCTGGGGTGCTTCGCTTTGGCGTCTATCAATGCTTCGAGGATTCTGTCTACTTGGGTATTGCTGTGTGCCGTTATGATTGAATTGGTGCTCAGAATGGGTCTGGTCTAACCTATTACTAATGGTGACTCTATCTGGTAGCTTTTTTGTGGGCTGTGGGATCAGTTTTGAGTGTGTGAACTCTGCACGTGCAATGGTTCTTACTGCTCTTGATTCTCTATATATATCATCTGGATGGCTTCGTCTCCTGTTCTTTGTTTCCTGCTGGGCTTACGGTCCCGAGTAATAAATAATTTTTTCAAAAAAAATCTATGATAAAGGTATATTATCTTGGCAGGTGTTAGATGAAGTTAAATAAGGAGATGTTTTCTGTAATATATATGCTGCCAACGTTGAGAGGGAAAGGAAAATTTTATGGGCTGCTCAAGTTAACTTTCCAATTCCATGGTGTATTGGTGGAGACTTTAATACTTTGTTGGGTCTTTCGGAAAGAAGAGATGGTGGGTGCAACATGGCTTCTATGCGTAATTTCAGTTCATTTATTTTATGAGCTAAGGTGATCGATATTCCGTTCATGGGTATCTCATTCACGTGGTCTAACCTTAAAGAGAAGGAATTGTGGGCCCCCGACTCGATCGATGTTTTATTTCCCTTCATTGTTGTCTTGGTTCCCCAACCGAATGCAAAGAGAGATACCGGGATCGATATCGGATCACAATGTTATTATGATTTGTGAGCCTCATGTAGATTGGGGTCCTAACCCTTTTAAGTTTTATAATGTCTGGTTAAAAAAAGATTTGATCAATGAAGCTACTAAGGGATGTACCGAGTGTAAGTCGACGGGTTCAAATGGCTTTGTTTTTTCTTCTAAAGTAAAAGTTGTCAAGGTGAATGTCAAAAGTTGGTTACTAGCTAACAAAAAGGATCATACTCCTACCAAGTGTATAGAGGGCCATCTAGGGGAAATTAATGAGAGGGCTAACATAGTTAGATGGACGGATGAGTTAAGAAAGGAGAGACTTAAGAATTTAGAGGAGTTATGGTGTGGTCTTAGAAAGGAAAAACATGTGTGGAGGTAAAATTTGAGAGTGAAGTGGTTAAGAGAGGGGGACAAAAACTCTAAATTCTTCCACCTAATGGCTAATGGTCGTAAGAGGGGTAACTACATTGAGGATATGGTTTTTGAACGGGTGAAATGTGTTAGTCCCCAAGACGTCCGTAAAGGGGTGTTTCAACACTTCTTGAATTATTTCAGAAAGTGGAGTGGAAAAGACCTAGACATAGTGGGATAAATTTCAAAACTCTTACGAGAGAGGAAATGAGGGGCTGGAAACCAAATTCAGTGATGAAGAAGTGTGGGATGGTATGGGATGTTGCGATGGCAACAAAACTCTGGGTCCAGACGGTTTGACTCTTAGCTTTATTCAAGCCAATTGGGAGGTAATACAAGCAGATTTTCTGAAGTTCATGTCTGATTTTTACAAGAACATTTCTGCGGTTAAAGAGGTTAATAAGACTTTCATTACTCTGTCCCAAAGTGTAGCAGGCCGGAATCCATGAAGGATTTTAGACCAATTAGTTTGGTGGGGTGTATGTACAAGGTGTTGGAAAAGGTGTTAGTTAACCAGGTCAAGAAAGTGATGAATTCTATTATTAGTGATAATCAAATGTCTTTCGTTAGAGACCGTCAAATTCTTGATAGTATAGTCATTACGGAAGAGATAGTGCATAAATGGAAAAAGGACAAGGTAGGAGGAATTCTTTTGAAGTTTGATTTTGAAAAGGTTTACGATAGTGTCGACCATGATTTTTTGAATGACATGATGATTGGTATGGGGTTTGGAGAGAGATAGAGAAGATGGATTCGGGATTGTATTTCTACACTAGCTTTGTCGGTATTGATCAATGGAAGTCCAACGCCATAATTCAACTTTGGGAGAGGTCTCCGTCAAGGGGATCCTTTTCCCCATTCCTTTTAAATATGGTGGTGGAGGGCCTAAGTTTATATTGGGGAAAGCTTATGATTTGGATAGGATTAGAGGAGTTAGTTTTGGGGAAAACACGGTCCATATACTCATCTTCAATATGCGGATGACACAATGCTTTTGCTGGAGCCGAATTTGGAGTTTCTCTTGAATGCTAAGAGAATTCTAAGATGTTCGAATTGGTTTCATGATTGTGAATAAAATTCCACAAATCTTGTATGGTGAGAATTGGTAAGAGGACGGCCGGTATAGAAGAGTGGAGTAAAAGGTTCATGTGTAAGATTGCCACACTCTCGATAAATTATCTTGGCTG